>JABSTQ010003747.1:0-21064 GCA_013358835.2 Ixodes persulcatus
GCGCGCATAAAAAGAAGATCTAGAAATTGAAAGCGCTTCTTTTTTCTAGGCCCTAAGTCCCCGTATGAAAACGCATTTGCGCTATTGGTCACAGCGCGACGAAGGTTACAAATTGCGTCGCAGGTACT
Source organism: Ixodes persulcatus (assembly GCA_013358835.2). NCBI lineage: Eukaryota > Metazoa > Arthropoda > Arachnida > Ixodida > Ixodidae > Ixodes > Ixodes persulcatus. The sequence continues at coordinate 129 of JABSTQ010003747.1, forward strand.
GTATGACGCACTCAAATGTGTACGTGAGAGACGCCGTGGGTCCCTTCATGCGCTACGACGAAATTGTTAGGACTGTGTCACTGTCAGCTTCCCGCTCCGATGCAGTCCGCCCCAATACCGCTATGACACGCTCCGCTGCCCGTACGTTGCCCGCCCCGCTATCCACTATGGACACCATACAGCTATCATAGGCTGCCCATTCCAATATCCTCTGCGTCTGCTCAGCTATTCGATGCGGTCCACTCCGCTAACCAATGCTGCCCGCTCCGCTATCCGCTACGTGACTCCCTCAAATATGCGATGCGGTCCGTTTCACTATACCCTCTGCGGCCCCGGCCGCTATTCATATGTTGCCTGCTCGCTATCCTATGCTGTCCGGACTGCTATCCATTGCCGGCCTGCTCACGATATGATGCATTCCGCTTCACTATTAGCTATCACTGTATTACGCTTAATTGCACGTTGGCCCAGCGCTATTAGCATTTGATGAGCAGAAGTTAAAATTCGAAGAACTGACTCACTTTTCGTTTCGCCAAACTGCTTACCAACCAACCGAAAACCGCCGCATAAGAATGATGTTCGTTGTTGGTTCAGGCTCATTACCAAATGTTTAAATAGAATTCGGTTTTGTTACGGTTTGGTCAAAATACCGTTTTCTTTTGTCCCGTTTTCGGCTCGGGTTTGAGTTCGGTTCGACAGCCTGGTAAAAACGTCAGGTTACCTGTCTTTGGTATTACAATACTGCTCTACTATGTGCTTTCCGCTGATATTCAACTGCTAAATAAGATGTGAAACATGCTCAAAATTCAGCCATTATAACCAACAACTCAACTGCAGAGTTTTCATTAAACCAGCAAATATAGCATTTCTCAACGCACGAGATAAAGACCTCTACTCTTACTGCACCTCAATAAAGGGTTCAGGAGCGACTTAAAAGGGCTCGGGAAATAACCAAATTGGATATAAAAGAAAAATGATCAGACGAACAAGATACTTGAAGGATGACTACAAAATAATAAAACGGCAAGAAAACCATTAACTACCCATATGCTACTTTGGTTCTGTCTAAGTCTCATAATTTAATAATTTATGCTTACACGCCCGCCTTATCGGGTGCGCTCAATTCATTTTTCCCCTCAAAATTCATTTCTGTCTTTACCTCTAAAGCACACGGAAGAAACGCAGGTAAGTCCGCTTGGGAAGAGACAAAATAAAGGAGGCTGAACGGTGAGAAGTGGACAATGCAGTGCCCGGATAAGACGCGCACAAAAAGCGTCGCCATACAACTGAATACCCTCAGCGATTGATTTTGAACGTTTTTCTTTCATTATATTCCTAACGTGGTTAAACACAACTGTGAAATAGGCCTCTAGAATGAGTCTGGTTTCTCACAGAAGTTTTATCTTTTTCACGCCTTCTTTCTCCTTTGTTTTCTTCCACTACGTTAGCGGCTTTTGTCCGCAATTTGCAAACTTTTTTCTATTCTCTTTTTTGGCGCTCCAACACTTCTCGCGCATGACGTAGCACGTGGCCGCAGAAGAAGACAGACCAACCGTAAAAGGGCAGTGAGGGGGGAAACGGGAAGGAAGGGCAGGATTTGAATCGGCGTGCGAAGTTACGCTTTGAAAATGCTTGTAGGTCGATACACGACGTGTCGCTAAAATCTGGAACTGAACCACCGTGTCCCCGATAGTTCGTCTTGTCAATAAATGTGACTGTACGAAGTTCACATATCCGCTTCACACCGACGGGGGAACGATACTCGGAAATAGGCCTTTTAAGCCGATCTGCGGAAATATGCTTTTTTGATCGCCATTTGGCAGCGTGAAACACCGGGTCGCGGGGTACACCAAAAAGACCTTTGTACTCACATGATGAATCTGAAGGGTAATACGCAAAATGTTCAGAAAGATAAAAGTAATAAATCGGATTTTTTCATGATATTCGCAATTACGTATAAATAGCGCGAAGGACAGACGAATACACAAGGCCAGTGGGCTTGGCGGCACGGAGCCAGCGAGGATGCCTAATCCACTACTGTTTTTTGTACAGGTTCCTAAAAGTCGTTCCCATATTTGCCTAAAGAGCAATTGTATTGCTTTAATCGTGTTGCCAAGCCCACAGGCCTTGTGTGTAATTCCATGTGAGTGTTGGAACGTCACTCTGTTATTATTAGGACTCAGTGGAGATGTTGAGGTGAACCCTGGGCCTCATACCCAGGCACTTCTGAATGAACTTCTAGTCGGACAAAAACAGATCGCAAACGACATCCGAGATATGATACAAGACTATTGTAGCCTTGACAAAAGACTGCAGGTTATTGAAACTTCGATGACCCAGGTAAGAACTTTTCAACTAAACTAGATCAATCGGTATAGCGGGTCGAGGCTTTAGAATCATCGATTAGAGACCTGCAAAGTAAAGTAGATGACTTTGAGAAGAGAAGTAGGCGAAATAGTCTTGTCATCTATGGAATAGAGGAGGCCACGCACGAGACATAGCAGTTATTGACAGATAAAATTGTTGATGGAATATTCAAAGCGAAACTAAATTTAGATGTCAGAAGCGTTGAGCGGATACACAGGATAGGAAGGATGCTCCCTGATAAGCCACGACCAATCATTCTGCGACTTGGGAATTTAAGAGAGACATCATCCGAAATTCGAAACGTTTAAAAAGAACAAAAAGTTTTTATCAATGAAGATTGTTCTAAACACGTACAAACTATTCAGCAAATTCTTTGGGAAAGTTCCTGTGAAAACAGGGCCAAAGGTGATAGGTATTTCTGGTGTTCGACAAACTAAAAATAAACGGAAGTGCTTACGTTTGGGATGAACAAAAACGGCAAATATTGATCCTCAGAGAACATGTACAGAGAAGCATTCAACCCCGAGAAGAATGACGACGAAGGGTTGAGAATGGAAAGGCCTTTTCAAAAATCAATTTAAATGCGAGGAGTATTGTGAATAAAACTTGATTTGGAAAACATCCTTGTCGAGCATAACTCTTTTGTTGTAATAATCACTGAGACATGGTTGATTCCTTCCGTTTTTGATTGTTAGATCGTTCCCCCTGGATATGATATCGTTAGGAACGATTGTATGGGCAGAGGGGGTGGGGTATCCATTATAATAAAGAACTGCATCGATTATGGTGAAATAGAAGACACCCCTGACATTGAAAGCGTTTGGTGCAGACTTAAATTATCAAAATCGGAGCTCATAATAGGCGCGGTTTACCGTCTTCTGGGAACGAGCCTTGACTTCGCTCAGAGTTTAAATGATTTCCTTATTAAATTACACGTTGACTTGAAAAAGGTAATAATTGCAGGCGACTTCAATGTTGGGGAGGTCGACTGGAATGCATCACTACCAGGAACTCTCGATGTTTTACTCTCTTCTGCATTGATAGACATGTCTTTTTCACATGGTCTGACGCAAGTCGTTAAAGAGTTCACCAGAATCCAAGGAAATAGCAAATATATATTGAATCTGTTTTTCTTAAGTGATAGTATGATGCTATATCCTTAGGAATGTAGAGTCTTGCCAGGAATATCTGATCATCTCATGGCTGTTTTATCACCCTATTTAAATGATACCCCTTTAGCGCGCTACGAAGTTACAACCTATAAAGATTTCAGTCATGCAGCTGACGTAGCTATTTTGGATATGTTAGATAGTTCATATGATGCACTTCACCAGTCCAGTCTTGAACGTAAAATAAACGTCAATCACTCTGGCAAAAGTTCAAAGGCCTAGCTACGCATTGCATTGCTGAACATGTCCCGGAAAAGGTGAAAAGGAACGGCACTACTAGCCCATGGATTACTAGAGACGTAATACATCAAAAACGTAAAGTTTCAACGTGTCGGTTGCAAGTGCACAAATCGGAGGCAGATGTAGTGCGTGACAAGCTACGGTGCCTAAGCCAAGCACTCTTATTTTAACGTACCCATGACAGGCTTCCTGCGGCACTCACCTAAAAAGTTTTGGAAGCATCTTTCACCTCGAAAACCTGGCGTGACTAAACTTGTACCAGATGACCGGGTTGTTTTAGAAAAGACAGAGTGTTTTAGAAAAGACAGAAAGACCGGGTTGTTTTAGAAAAGACAAAGATTTGTTTCTACAGTTTTTTCTTGTGATGACGGCACACTACCCGAGTGTGATGAATTCGTCAGTATACCAGCAATTCTTGATGTATTGTTATCTCAGGAGAGAATGTTTTCGTTGCTTCTCGATATAGACCCTTCGAAGGCAGGATGACCGGACCAAAATCTAAATGCGTTTTAAAAAGGTATCCCGAATGGTCGTCCAAATATTTATTTCTTATCTTTCAGAAATCGCTTGATAGTTCTTCGGTCGCAAACGACTGGAAATTGAATAAAGTAATTTCAATATTTAAGGAGGGTAATTCATGTTCCCCGGCAAATTATCGCCCCATTTCCTTAACATCAACATGCTGTAAAATAATTGAGCACATCCTCTCCAAGCATATTCATACATTCCTAGCTGAGCACGGCTTACTAAACAGCTGCCAACATGGATTCCGAAAGGGGCTTTCTACTGTTACGCAACTGACGGAAATTATGCATTCGTTTTCGAAAACGTTACATAGTAGAGGCCAGGTCGACGTTATTGTTTTGGTTTTTAAAAAGGCCTTTGATAAGGTGAACCACAGAATGTTAATGTGCAAGGTAAGACCTATGCTAAAGAACGAAACTCTGTCAGGATGGATAGGGTCATTTTTTTCCGATCGAAAGCAGTTTGTTAGCATTGCAGATAACTACTCGGATCTTTGTGCTGTTACTTCTGGTGTGCCACAAGGCTCGGTTCTGGGGCCGTTGCTTTTTCTTATCTTTATAGACGATCTGGTTAAAGACATGTCGGTGCACGCGAGACTTTTTGCAGATGACTGAAGTTTGTACACTAAGGTAACAACTATGTCTGACCAAAGTAATTTAAGCGCGAACCTGCATGGGCTTAAAGGGGGACCACCAGATATATTCTTCCGCCTGGCGGAAAGTCCTTCTCGCCCTCTTTCTTTCCCTTTCTCTCTTGTGTTGTAGCACGGCGAGGCGAGGGAAAGGTCCCCTTTTGCGCCGGCTTCTTCCGAGAGGATAAGCCGAGAAAATCCCCATTCTGGGCGACGGGCGATGGGTGCGGCAGCAGCGACCTCGTGACTTGCAGGTATCTTCAGCTCCTATCGCGTAATATGCTTATTTTTCGGCGCTCGCCAAGCCTAGCCCCTCGGGTGTAGGTTTTACAGAGCTGCAAGGCTGCGCCCTCGCAGTCACCGAATTTGAGCTGCCGAAGTTCTTTGGTTTAGCCTGTGGCAAAGTAAAGGCATACTTTGGAGCTGCGATGCATCCCCGCACCCATTGAAGGAACGTTTCATAGATATTCTCGGTTGATCAAGGAGCTCAAAACACATGCGCGAGATGTGGTGATTTGAATATGTAAGGATGGACTTACATCTTCACAAAACATTCCATCTTCACAAAAACGGCTTGTCACGCTCAAACCTGCCTCAAATCGGGATCGATGGAAAAGAAAACGGTGTACCAGGGGCGGGATCTTGTACAAGGTCTCTGTTTTTTAGCAGCGAGCACAAAGTATTGTGTGTGCAACTCACACTATATGATGGCCAACGAATCTAGATGACATTTATATTTACGCATCCCAACAACCACATGTGGTGAGAAGGCAGCAATGGTGTGTGTCGATACTAAAAGGTTTTAGTGGATCGTTTTTAGGTCTTGAATAACCGTACCCTCCCACAATATATAAGCTATAACCTTTCTGTGAGCAATCTTTGTCGAGTGCGGCTATCGAAGCGTGTCGTGTTATAGTTCAACGTTGCTTAGATTGGTGCTATAGCACGTGCTGCCACTTTAAAGTATTTTTGAAGCATTAAAAATTAAAAAAAATCAAGTGTAGCCAGTTGTTTTTAACATGAAACGCGTTTGTAATTTGTCATTGCAAACGCATTTTAGGTATACTGCCACACAGTTAGCATGGACAAACTGTCGCCGGTCTTTCTAAAATTGTTTTCTTAGAAGGGAATGATGTTTAGAAAACTGTTAATGCAACTATCCAACCTAAGTGGTAGGGCTCAGTCAGACATGTGCACGTTACCCAAAAAAGTAACTAAATACCGTTACTCGTTACTCGCTCAAAAAGTAACTAAATACGTTACTCGTTACCGATTCTCAAAAGGAACGCGTGAGTTACCTCAAAAGTAACGAGTTACTTTCCACGTTACTTTAACGACCAAATACACAACTGTTTTTTTTTCATGGTTTATTGTTTTCTTTTTAGTAGTCATTGCCCTCCAGCAGCAGCTGCCTGTAGAAGTTTTCATCAGTTATGTTTCCCCGCTTCCTTGAAAATACATCTCCGGCGACGCCGAAGAGTCGTTCTACCGACGCGCTCGAAGGAACGGCAGTGTTGTGCTTCAGGAAGAGCTGGTGAATCTTCGAGAACTGCGCCTTCATTGAGGACAGCGGGTAATGGGTTATGTGCCTCCCCGTGTTTGCAACCTCCGGGTTTACATTCGATCCGTACCCGTTTCTAGAAGGTTCAACCAACGAACCTGATTGTGCTCGCTGGGTGAAGGACATTCCCCGCTGTAGAGTTCAGTACAGCAACGTTTATCGCTGGACACGTCAGTCGAACCGTTCGACTGACGTGTTCAGGGATATACGTTGCTGTACTGTCATACTGGTTAGTTGTTTTTCGGGTTTCCCATCTGCCTTTGTCACAATAGACGCATACTCAGGTTAGAATAAAAACAAGGCCGTTTAAGCGGTGTTGTACACGTTACTCCTCAAAAGTAACGAGATACCGTTACTCGTTACTTGGCCTTCAAAGTAACTAAATACCGTTACTCGTTCCTTTTCTAAAAAAGTAACTAAATACGTTACTCGTTACCGAAAATAGTAACTAGGTACAAGTAACTCGTTACTTGTAACGCGTTACGTACATGTATGGGCTCAGTCCTAGACAATACATGTTGCTGGGCAAAAATAGTAAAAAGCGCCGATGTCGCGTTCGGGCTAATAGTGCCGCGTAATGTACGCATACCTCTACAAGATCAGCGCAAGCATAATATGGCAATGGATTTATTACACAATTTGTTTTAATAGATGAAAGGTTTCCAAAAATCGTCGCAGCGCCTTGATTATCACAGCTGAAAACGATGTCAACCTTATTAGCGGCTTTGGCTTGCTTTATCATGTCGTCAAAAGCAGTCATCTCCGTGGTTTTTTAAAAAAGTGAGGTTCAGGCTTGGTCGGAGATTGCTACGGTTACACTCGTATGCTTTTTCAGTTCTATTTCGGTTTCACTCGCATGCTTTTTTCAGTTCTCTATATCTAAACACCGGCGATAGTTTGTTCGTGCTAACTGCGTGGCGTAGAGTACCTAAAGTTTTTTTTTTTCTTTTTTTTTTTTACAATGGTAAATACAATTTTGTGTCGCGTTAAAAAAATTGTCTGCTTTTGCTTTAGTCTCTTTGAGACACCACAAATACTTCGAAGTGGCGGCCCGTGCTATGGTACCAATACAAGCAACGTTGAACCATAACACAACACGCTAGACTCGCCAAAAAGGGGTTTAATATTGTCTTTTCCGCTCCATAGCCGCAGTCCATAAAGAATGTAAACAGTGAGTCTAGCTTATATTGCGTTGTGGGGTACGGACCGTACGGTTATCGAGGTGGCTAAAAGCGACCCACTAAAACTTTCTAGTATTGACATCCACCCTTGATTCCCTCTCACCTCAGGTGATTGTTGGAAATGTGTAAATATGAATTTCATATATTTTGCTGGCCATCATGTTCTGCGAGTTAGGCACACAACAGGGCATTTTAGGAAATCGTTTTCAAAGGCCCGCTGCCACTTCAGGCGCGTGCTTCAGAGAATGCATCGAAGTGGCAGCGCGAGCTCCCGCTAAATATAGTGTGGCCTGAAAACATAGTCTGCTGAAGTTCTCCAGTAATTTGTGCTCGCTGCTAGAAAACAGAGACCTTCTACAAGATGTCCGCGCCTAGTACATCGTTTTCTTTTCTATCGATCCCAATTTGAGGCAGGTTTGAGCGTGATAAGCCTTTTTTTTTTTTTTGAAGATTGAATGTTTTGTGAAGATGTAAGTCATTCTTACATATTCAAGTCACCACATCTCGCGCATGTGTTTTGAGCTCCTTGATCAACCGAGAATATCTATGAAACGTTCCTTCAATGGGTGCGGGGATGCATCGCAGCTCCCAAGTACGCGTTTACTTTGCCACGGGCTAAACCAAAGAACTTCGACAGCTCAAATTGGGTGACTCTGAGGGCGTAGCCTTGCAGCTCCGTAAAACCCGCACCCAAGGGGCTAGGCTTGGCGAGCGCCGTAAAATGGGCACCTGTAAGTCACGAGGTCGCTGCTGCCGCACCCATCGTCCGTCGCTCAGAATGGGGATTTTCTCGGCTTATCCTCTCGAAAGAAGCCGGCTCAAAAGGGGACCTTTCCCCTCGCCTCGCCGTGCTACAACACAAGAGAGAAAGGGAAAGAAAGAGGGCGAGAAGGACTTTCCGCCAGGCGGAAGAATATATCTGGTGGTCCCCCTTTAAGGAATGGTGCACGAAGGGGCAAATGTCTCTGAATATAGGAAAATCCATTTGTATGTCCATCACACATAAATTAAACCCCATAGTTTATCCGTACAGCCTTGATGGCGTCCTCCTAGAAAAAGTAGACAATTATAAGTACCTCGGTGTTACTATATCGAGCGACCTTCGATGGAACATGCATGTGACTAACATTGTCAAAAAAGCTAATACACGACTAGCATTTCTACGACGGTCCTTGAAACTAGAATCTACAGAGACTAGATTCCTCGCTTACAAAATGCTGGTTCGTCCCCTGCTTGAATACGCGTCGGAAGTATGGGACCCGCACATGAAAAGCCTAATCCTTGACCTAGAAAGTGTACAGCGACTGGCTCTGCGTTTCATTCATTCTAGATATCGCAGATTAGATTCGCCGACAGAGCTGTATGCGCTGTGTAATCTTCCGTTGCTTCAGTCTAGACGGGAAAATAAACTTGAAGCTTTTTTTCATGATACTTTCTGGTTCATTGCTCATTGACCAATCAGGTTACCTAACCCTTCATCAATCCCGTATCACTCGTTACAAACATTCGCGTCACTTACAAGAGCTTTCGTTAAAAAAAAAATTGTTTTAAGTATTCATTTTTTCCTCGTACGGTGCGGGACTGGAATCTGTTGCCAGAACATGTCGTTTCCTCCACCGATCTTGAATTATTTTTTTTCCAGCTGGACGCAACCTAGCTAGTGTTTATTCCTGATCTGCATTGTTTTTTGGTGTTCCGTGCATTGTGCTTCGTTGCCATGTTGCTTCACCTGTTACTTTTACAAGTGTAACTCGTTGCCACTCCTGTCAAAGTCCTAATTAGGACTGACAGTATGTCAAATAAATAAATAAATAAATATTCCTATATCCTAACACAAATCAGATTGGGCATTAGCTTGCACGAGCTTGAAACTTCGCGAAATACCGCCTTGGGGAGGTAATGTTATGTTCGGTTTTACGTACGATTGTTTTGGGCCCTCGTTTTACAATTCTGTGCTCTATCAGTCATGCGCTCTAACGTCTTATTAGGCTGTCATATATCAGAGCAAGACTACTACATATACTGCAGAACTTTACAATTTCGACATCGACTTTTGCTAGTGTTGTGAACATCATATTTCACAAGAAAACTGAACTGTTTAACATAGTGTGTTACATAACGTCAACGCACTATATGCTGGTGGTCATTGCGATTTGTTCTTGCTGAGAAAATCAGATCCGGTGGTGCAAAATGCACTCTGCATAAGGCTCGCGCTCAGTGCAAGCCTTGTATTTCAAAGACAAATTGTTCTTGCTTGGCGCGAATCCCGGACAAAAGCTCACCGAACAGACGCTCACCGAACAGACGCTCACCGAACAGACGCTCAACGGACAAAAGCTCACCGGACAGACGCTCACCGGACAGACGCTCAGCGAAAAAAGCTCACCCATTATTTCACAGACCCGGAGAAACGCTCACACGGAGAAAATGTGCAATGTTGGATTTAAGACGAGTGCGGACAACTTAGGTGTCTGCCTGCGACACTAAAATGCAACGATAAATTTACTCTGACAGGCGCATGCTTTGTTGATTAGAGTAGAAACAAGTTTATTTATCGATTGGTTCGAAGCGAATGCATTTTGCTACTAGCTCCAGCAGTCTTGGTAGATCTCGGTGCACCTGGAACCCCTCAAAAATATTTTTCAGGCGATTCTGTAGGGGCAGAGTGTTGTTTTTTGTCTTTTTTTTGTTTTGCACCCGCTTCACTGGGGTCTCACCTCTCCGGGCTTGTGTCAGTGCCGTGGCAACGAACGCCTGATTTTGCTGTCGGCATTCAATCAGCCTCCACACGCTTGGATTGGCGTGGCCAACAAGGTTCTGGAACCCGGTATTCCATTTTTCGCAGGTGCTGTACTTCCGGTCTCTATCTTGAAGAGTGGCGTCGTACATTTTCCCCCGTTTCGGAGGAAACTCCGGTCGTCGTCGGCGCACAGTCAGGCAAGGGGAATAATTCGCTTTGATTGCCGCCGTATAAGCAGCACAAGCATAACGGAAGGGGCCGTTGACATTCATGCAATCGAAGTAGTCCAGCAGGTCACCGATGTCACCGGCAGACCTTTCCCTGATATAGGCTAGTCCTTAGGGCACAAGCTGTGACGGAAGGAACGCCAGCCTATCCAAACTTCTGCACAGCTTTCTAAATTGGTCATCTATCTTGTACTTGTCCAAAAGACCCGACTCCCTTTCCTTTAAACTTTTGAAACTCGATGGTTTGTATATTACAGTTTTGCTTCAGTTTCCCTCTCGCATCACCCAGAGATAACCCTTGACTTCAAATACCTTTACGACGCACAACGACAGAACGAATTTAATTTTCTTAGCCATTCACTTCAAATATTACCTTGAACCCCAAGAAAACCCATGCATTAGTAATGAAAACACATTGTGCCTAACCTTTATGTGCGCGTTTAGCGTAACATAAGCACAATGAAGGAGGTTTTGCAAGATCCGAAAGTCGAAGAAGAGGAAAACTCCACGGTTCGTGGGGGAAAAAAAGGAAGTTTCTGTCTGAGCTCTGACTGAAGAAGAAGAAGCTACCCTTTTTAGGATGAGGTCAAGGAAAAGGAAGTTTATTAAAAAGGTTGCTAGTCCAGCGGTGTGTCTCTTTCTCTCTCCGTCGCTTTTCCTAACGTTCAGCTGGTAATAAGTAAGCATGAATAACCAACCGGCTCAGCTACAGGCCATCACTACTTACCTTTCTAGTTCTCTGAGCACATTTTTTCCTTATTTTCACCTCCTTAACCCACGGGAACTTTGTCAGCTCATTGCCACCAACATCTGCCGAGCGAGGTTGCTCGCCCGCAGCATTAGAAAGAGGATTCTTCTTGACGAGGTAAGGGTCCTCTTCGGCTACATTGCACCATCAGCAGGTCATGCCCAGCGAGTCTCGAAGATCATGAAGTCCGAGGCCTGGCGGCAAGTTCGGATTCTGACTGATTTTCTGAGGGTCAAGTGTCTCAGCTATAACGCCTTTTCATTCCACATGAACGTAGCAAGATCCTCCACAGAGCACCTGTGGAAGATGTGTTTTCTCCCAATTTGGAAGCAACATCTCGCCCGACGAGTTAGGACAGAACCCAAAAGCACGCCACTCCAGATCATCGGAGATGTGTCACTCTCAGAATCAGCCCGGAAGGTGCTTGAGCAGGGACCAAAGTTCGCCCTTCCACCAAGGCTAAGCGATATCGACAAGGTCCTAATGGTACGACAAATCGCATCTAAGGCGCCTCAGGTAGCAACCTCACAAATCATCAATGAGGGTCTTGAGTGTTTGGCAGGCATAAAGAGCTCGGGATCTCCACGGATGAGCTTTGCCTCAACGGTGGAGGAATTGCGTCGCAAGAACCTTCGATTATGTCTCTCGGACAAGGAGGGAGGGTTTGTAGTTCTGGACTCTGGGTCGTATGGAGACAGAGCAACACAAACTTTAGCGAAGAACTTCAAACAAGTGAGTCCAGTACAAGTCCAACCAGCCAAACGAGCCATACTCAAGATTTTCGAAAAAGAACAAAGCCGTGGCCTAGTCACAAAAATCAAAGGAGCCCAACGAGGGGACCTAAGTGTATTCTTCTCGGCAAAGACACATAAAGAAGGGGTCCCTTTTCGTGCCATTGTCTCAGAGCAACACACTTGGCAAGGGCAAGTTTCACTTTGGTTGGCAAAATACCTATCACAAGTTGAAGTAAAGGATCCTTTCCGGATACCAAACTCCGAAGCAGTGATTGGCCTTCTTCAGGAAAAAGGATCTGATATTGTATCAGGTTTTTCCTTGGACATCCAAGACCTCTACTATTCAATTCCCCATGCGGCTCTCCTCAAGATCCTCCGAGAAACCATTGAGGAGCAAGGTCTTCAAGGGTTTCAAAATTCAGCAGGGACGAGCCTCGACAGCTTCTTGGAGCTCCTGACCGCCTATCTTTCTGCGACGGTGGTGTCACACCAAGAACAGCAATTCTTACAAAAAAGCGGGGTGTGCATCGGTTCTCGAGTCGCCCCCTACTTGAGCGACTTGTACCTAGCAGCGTGCGGGAGGACCATTCAAGACCAGTTAAAGGATCAACGCATCGAGGCCATCTTTCGGTATGTTGACGACTTCCTCATACTAAGCAACTCCGATGCAGGTGAGGAGGGTAGCGGGTGCTTAGACGTGGTCATGCGCAGCTTCGAACGTAGCTGCCACGGATTGGCTTTTACCCATGAACTTCCCGTCAACAAATCTATACGGTTTCTAGATCTCTCATTGGAGTTTCAACCTTCCCACGTATGCTGGAGTTATGAACCCCGTTCATGTAAGGGGTTCCTTCCGAATACCTCGGAGCATTCCAAAAACGTAAAACGGGGGCTGGCCACCAAAGCTCTAGTCTCGGCGCTACAGAAGTCCTGCCCTCATAAGGTGGGGCGCAGCTTTCAAAGACAGCTGGGTCGACTCCAGGATTCTGGGTACTCGAGTACCCTTCTCGTACCGATTTGTGAGAAGCTTTGCAAGCAAATCCGACAAAATCCTGAGAAAAATCAAACAACGCAAAAGAAACCGCCAAAGCCTTTCGTAGTGGTCCCATATGTTCACGGCATTACTAATCGGTTAAAAAAGATCGCCGGCCGACAAGGCATCCACGTCTTGTGCTCCGCCCCCAACAAGGCGTACGCCATGTGCCGTAGGGTGAACCAGAACACCGCCCAGAACGGGACGACGACCTGCAGCACTGCGCATCGAACACCCTACGCCCCATGCGAAAAAGGAGTTGTTTACAAGATCCCTATGTCATGTGGCAAAAGCTACATAGGGCAAACAGGGCGGTGCATAAACGACCGCACCAGAGAACATGCAGCGTCTGTGGCCGCACTAACGTCGTCGGGCCACCTTTCGGCACACTGTCGGGACTGCAAATGTGCTCCTGATTTCACAAACATTACCGTCATCGCAAAACACAGGAAGCAGCTTGGAAGGGAGCTCCTCGAGGCGCTGGCCATTGAGGATCGGGAGGGAGAATGCGTGAGTGTTGCCTCCATCGCGCTCTTGCCCAAAGAATAAATGTATCTGAGGAGAGCGGCTCCTCGGATGAACCAAGTTGTGACTTTTTGACTCCACGATCCGACCGAGTGAAACGAGGCTGAGACCGCCGGAAGTGTAAAAGACAAAAAGAAGGAGGTTTTGCAAGATCCGAAAGTCGAAGAAGAGGAAAACTCCACGGTTCGTGGGGGAAAAAAAAAAGGAAGTTTCTGTCTGAGCTCTGACTGAAGAAGAAGAAGCTACCCTTTTTAGGATGAGGTCAAGGAAAAGGAAGTTTATTAAAAAGGTTGCTAGTCCAGCGGTGTGTCTCTTTCTCTCTCCGTCGCTTTTCCTAACGTTCAGCTGGTAATAAGTAAGCACAATGAAAAAGCGAGTTCACCGAAGGGTGACTTCGCTTCTTCGGTCACTCTTCGGGTTCAAAAACATTGGTTCACGAAATTTCTTGGGCGATGCACAAGGGTGCTCCGACATACCTTGAGTCAAGCAAACTTGATCTCAACATTGGTGACCTAAATGTTGGTCCCAAAACGTTGCTTATCTGCCTGTTATGGCTTATCTGTCGACACCTTTGCATGGAATGTGGTACCAGTTCTCCTAAAAATGGTGCAATATCCATCGCGTCCGTACGTTATCCAAGCCCGTGTTTCGCCCGGGTAGCAAAAAGAAAAGAGGTGAGCTTTTGTCCGGGTCTGCGAAAAAACGGGTGAGCTTTTGCCCGGTGAGCTGTCCGGTGAGCTTTCGTCCGGTGAGCTTTTGTCCGGTTACCGCTTGGTGCAGTGTGGCGAGAAATGGCGCAAGCGTCTGGCACCACGAAAACACGCTTTCTGGCAAGAATATTGTTGCAAACAATGTAGTTTCTCGTACAACGCTTTCTGGTTTTTACCGAAGGTGCGGTGCACAGAAACTTTTACAACAAAGTAAGTACTGAAAGCTACCCTTTTCCCCTTTTTTATTTTTTGTTGCGCCTTCACACAATACTTTTTATTCCTGAGGAAGGACTTCCTCTTCCGTTTGGGGGTGTTAATTCAGAATTATATTTATGTCACTTAACAGTAATCCTTTATCGCTTTTATTTTAAACCAAAAAATTGGGAACTTTAAACAAAATATGGAGGTGGTCGAAGCTTGAGGAAGAACATGAGAACGACACTCCTGTGAGACTTAAAGCGGCTTGCTGCCAACGTTCGGCTGTCCCTCTGAGGCCAATAGGATCTTTGTTTTCAAGTATTCCTTCCGTACACACTTTTAGTTCTATGTAAAGTCGGATTACTAAGTCCCATTTCGTCCTTACAATGCTTCTATTCCCTGGGACAACTTTCTGAGGCAGTTCAACAGCAACGAAAACATGTACTGTTGCCTCAATTACATGTACATGTAAAATAGGTCGTGCAGCAATTCATGTACTTTTCAGTAAAGGCCATTAAAATCTGCTCCCTGGCGTTGATAGCTTGAAAATACACGCATTAGTTTTTCCTCTCCGCGCAATCGCGAACGCAGAAAAAAATAAAATAGCTGCTTTCCCTTCCTCGACTTGCAATTAGAACAAGCGGCCACGTGAACTAATCATACACCGTCAGTGTTCATTATGGTTATACGGTGGGGTTGGCGAAGCATAAAGCCAAGGGGAGAGGTTATAATGTTGTTAGAGTTCGAGTATTCTTATCTTTGATCGAACACAAGCCATTGCCCGAATGTTTGGCGATGTGTCATGAACCCCAGCACTCAATTCGTACTTATGACAATGGAGTATGTCACGGTGTCACATGACTCGCGGTGAGAAGTTGTGTTGTCATGTGACGTTAAGGTGTCAACAACTCTAATTAGTCTATTGACGTTTTCAAATAGGTGAGCGGCGTTTGGCGATTTCCGGTTCCTTAGGAAAGTTTGTTTTACTGTTGAGAAACGACGACAATGCGCTGCGAGTCTGTGCAAGCATGGTTCTGAAACCTCCAGACGGTAGTTTCCAGTCATGATTAGACAGGCTTGCATATCATCGTCGTCGTTTGTCAACAGCTAAATAAAATTTCATAAGGAACCGGAAGTTGCCAAACGCCGCTCACCTATTGAACCGACTTGACACAGTGAGTCACGTAACTACGTCACAGGGCGAGGTGACGTGACATTACCTGACAGCAAGTACATTGTCTTGACACCATGACGTCACGTCACCACGTGACGCATGACTAAGCATAGTGCCAATACAAAAGCGCCACAAAAACCCACAAGTTCTCATGAATTCACATTTCTGTGTATGACGATTTGATCAATACATAGAAATGCAGCTGCCAATTTTTATTTTCATATATTCATTTTGGGATAGTAACCAAACAAAAAAGGTAGCGTGAATGGTTTTGAACCGGTTACTGTTATATTTTTTCCCGGTTCAGTTTCGGTTAACTTCCAAGATGGCGGCGAAGATTTGTTTGGTGCAGTTCCGGTTCATCTAAAAATAACCACTAGGTTCCGGTTTTTGGTTCGGTTCTAATTCGACACTGCTTGTCACTCCCGACGCCATCGCCGATGTTGGAGAATTAACATAATCATGGCACTAGATTCTCACTGGTCTAGAAACTGACTCGAAATGATTACCACGTTTTCCTGCGGAGTCGAGGGTAAAGGTTTAAAATAGGAAGGTAAACAAGCCAAACCTGCGATTAATTAGGAAAACAAAAATGTATCTTGCACTGTAGCCACAATCGTACCTGAAACTAAATTTTATATAAATGATCGCGTGTCATTCACTAACTAAAAATTGTAAATACTAATTGCAATCAACCAGAGACTCCCTTCTTTCGCTTGTTATGCATAAAAAAAGAAACTTAAAAAGTACTTACTGGGCGTTATTAGCCTTCGTGTCATGGTATATTTTTCAACCGCTCAACGGAAAGCTTAAAATTATATATAATTTTATAAAAAAGTACAGGAGCGACAGGCAATAACTTATTCGTTTAATGAACTCGTTATTGTTAAGCGTGCTAGGAGCACGAGAGAATAAAAAATTCGTTTCAATCTGGTTTTTAAATGCAAGCTAATAAAAACGAAGCTAATTTTTTGCTTTATATTTTCTTATTTGTATAAACTAATTTGATACCAAGATGAAGAGCATTGCTCCTTCTATGCAGTGGTACATACTAAGCGATCTTTGTTTAATATATACGAGCGATTCAAACTGCCACTTATATTGTCATATTTCATGGGCGCCGTAGAGCCTCAGCCTTAACCAGTGTCAGGGTCCATTGATTTCTCATTAGTTCGTTTTACAATAACTTCTGAGATAGAATAGGAAGTCGAATAAATACAAAAAGGGGCACAGGAACCTTGTGAATAGCGTCATGTTTCACGACACGCATATTTCGGCGTCGTTATTCACAAAACAATATCGTATTATGTCCTCACACACCAACAAACGATAGACTTATAGATCCAAAAGACAGCTAGATGGAATTGGTTAGGCTTCAAGTCTGCAGTTTACTTTGCTGAACGCTTGCAGAATGTTGATGATATTTTCTGGTATAATATTCAGGAACAAGTTTACAGGACACAAATTGAGTGGCTTTTGGTTGATAAAGTTTCACGGCAGAGTTATGAAAGCTTTAGAAAATCGATGTGGCTCGTTCTCTAGCCAGTGTTTTCTTATGAATTTATATCAATGACCTGATTACATTGTTTTTTATTCTTGGTATCGTGGCGGCGTCCCAAATTCAACGGCTGCAACTTTCCTCAATAAACGTTCCCGGAATCAACCACAAGGCCGGTTACTGTTGTAATGAATCGAACGCGAAGCCAAGAAAAACACGTTCGAGGTCGTTCTCGTAAGAACTCTCGTAGCAAAATATTCCACCCGTGGCGCTTCTGGTGTCTCGTCTGACTTTGTTTGGCAAGACACCGGCTTCCGTCTTTGATCACCGACGGTATGACTACCGCGCTGTTCAGGGAGGCCAGTCGCTTCTACTTGAACTGCCCTCAATGGAAAATGTTCGCGTGCCTCGGGTAATAGGAGACTTGACCACTGCGTCTTGTGTAGGTCTCCTCCTGCGTGCTGTTTTGGATGTACATTAATTACCGTTCGTCGAAAAGATCAAGACAGGTAAGTAAGACCTTAGCGCCTAAAGCTGAGTGACTGCGCAGTGTCGCAAGCGAGTTCTAAGTTTATTTTATAATGTGCAAACATGTTAGTATGCTGTCTGAAAGAGGAAAAGAAAGCACCCCAGCGCGCATTAATATTCTTCTTGAGCGGAGATGAAAGTTACGTTGGCTGGAGAAATGCTGGGGAAGGAAAAATTGGTAGGTTTGGAATACTAATGTCGTTCTTGTGGGCCGTGCGCACGTTTGCATTCCAAAGAGCTATGAACAGGTAGCATTGTGCTTTATTTAAATAAAAAAAAACAGAAAAACAACACACACTGTTAAATAATTTTCATCAATTCAAATCAAAGTTCGAGCAACCAGCGACCCTATTGCGAAGAGCTGGGGTGGGACAGGATATTTCATCGAGCGTCGTTTTATTGAACTCCATTTCATCGAGTGGTTTACTCGAAGGCGGAAGGAAGACGATTCCAAATTTCAAAACATCGTTATTTCAATATTCTTTCACGCATTAAACGTCCTTGGATTGGAACCGCCTTCCCGCCTCGACTGCCATCATCACTGATATAGTCCTGTTTAAGAATGTTGTTACCAATATGTGAACATTGTAAATATTTTAAAGCTCACTCCCCTCTTCAATGTATTTACCTTGAGGGTATTTGAAATAAATAAATAAATAAATAAAAAAACAAAACTAAAAGGAGTTCGTTTCGTTGTCCTTTGTTTTATTAAGCCAGAGTCCCACTAGAGCGACAAGCAGAAACAAACAAGAGCGACAAGTCTCAAACCCATGCAGCATGCTCGCAAGGGTACCTTTGGCAGGCGTTTAGTCGTTCGGTGCTCGTGAAGTAAGCACGAGTGATTGCAAGCCTGCCAAAGTTATTCTCGCGTGCATGATGCTCGCGTTTGAGCATAGCCTCGCTTATTTTACAAAGCCTGCCAAATCAAGAAAGACTCTGGTTTGAGGATTGTCGCTGTCGTTTTTTTTTCTGTTTGTGGCTCTAGTGGGACTCGGGCATTAGGTAAAGACGAACACTAGACGGGCACTACGCCAACGCAAAACCTTCAAGCAGATAGCAAAGATAACACGTGACATTGTTCATACTTCCTGATAGCCGAGTGTAAGGTTTTTCTGATTTCTCGCCCACTGCTTTTTTCTCGCCACCCTGAGTTTGTGCTTCAAGCTGAAATAAACGCTAATTGATTGATTGACATCGTTTTCAGGTTTCCGTGTGTTTGGTTTATTTTCTTGTTCATGTTTGCAGCGTTTCCTATATGTAAAGTTGACAATGTTGCCTTTGGTTTCCAATTAAATGACGGTTTCCACGAATATTCCAAAGTTTCAAATAAAGATACGATGACCTCTTTGTTTCGCGCAGTGCCAGGCTTTCCACCCAAGTTTCGTTTCTCCTCAAGGTCTGAAGTTAACGTGACAGCTTAATCCTGTTGCTGACAAAAACTCTCGCAAAAAAAAAAAAAAAATCTTTGAAAGTTTTTATTGACCGGCTTGTTCGTCCAGAGTAACACTCTTGATCTGTCTCTATATACGAGAAAGCAACGAGAGCGGCCGACCGGTTGTGTCCCCTTGCGTCGCCTCGGCCTGAGAGGTCTCGCGTAGTGACCTTCGCACAACGTGCTTTCATCGAAAAACGTTCGCGCGTCGCAAGCCGCAAGTTGCCGGCGGTCGTTGTCCACCTTGCTGGGTCTTCCAAATCGTTCCTGACGTGCACCTCCCGTACAAGTGCGACGATTCAAATCGCAGTCGCGAAGATGCCGACGACGTCGCGCTCACAAAGCCGGCTGGCGATGCCGTGGCCTGCGGTCCTGGGGAGACGCCATTTTCTCTAAGTGTGCTCGTCCTGGCTGTAGCCAGTCTCGGGAAGTAATTTGTTACAAGTAACAGAATACTGCTATCCTTTACTTTTTGAAGTATTTTTGTAATTGGCACGTACCTTTTTAAAACTTTTTTTGCGGCAGTAATTGTAATGTAATTTCGTTAAATATATTCGTAACAAAATACTTTAATTACTCGTTAGTGTTTGAAAACATGAACATATAAAAAGTGGAGCATATGGGCAGCACTTCAACAGTTATAAAATAGCAAGTGAAATAAAAGAAAAAACAACAAGAGAGAGAAATAAAAAGAACGTACAATTTGTTGTATTCCCGGTCTCTAGAACTGTACTACTTGAAAAATGTGCAAGGCATAATGCAAAACAACAAAGCTCAAAAGACACCGCCGAGTAGGCTCTGTCTCTTTCCATCGATTCCATCGAGTTTTTCTACTCCTCTGGCAGGAGAAAGCTCTTCGTGTTTATTTGCTTTTGACTTTATACCGCTTCACCCTTTCCACTTTTTCGACGTCTCCCGCCACCTGCACAGACATCAAACAGGCTCCGTTCCCCCTCGATTCGCGGGTTCACAGCCCGCGTAACGGACGAGGTTGCCTCGGGTGATTGGTTCGAGGTTACTTATCTTTGTCTTTGATGTGCGCTACTGTATCCTAGTACGCTCTTTTAGGCACGGCTGAAAAGCGCCCCGCGCTTTCGTAGATAGGTTCCTTACCTCCGAATTTCCAAGCGGAGGTTGACGCTTCCACTGAGCATGCGCACGGCTAGTTCGTCTGCATAATTCCAGGGATCATTTCTGGTCGCCGCAAGCTAGCGGAATGGCGGGTGTGGTTGCAGCTTTCGCTGTTTGTCAGCCTACAGAGATGAACGGGAGCGCACCTACATGATTTCTCGTAAAACAATATTTCATTTTTACAAGGACTACCAAAATTGCGGGCGTGTGAGAAATGAACAGTAGCGTTGGAGAACATTCTTTAAAAACATCAAAATGTTTCAATTGTCTTCTTGATAAGTGTATGGCAAACGTAACGTGGAAGTAAGTTTGTAATAACGAATAAAGTAATCTGTTACTTTTTAGCAGTGTTGTACACGTTCCTCAAAAAAAACAAAAAGGTACGCAAGCTCGTTCCTCGTTCCTTCTGATTCTTGGACGCGTTTCCATACAAGTTCCATATGTGAAAAAGGAAATCGTTCCCGTTACAGTTTAAAATGGAACGTATCGTTCATATATGTTACATTTGTATTTTGCTGATTACCATATATAGTTAGATCGAGGAAATTGTTTTTATCTATCCCAATCAAATGGGAAATAATAAT
>JABSTQ010003748.1:0-90326 GCA_013358835.2 Ixodes persulcatus
GTTGGGGAAGAGATCCTTTTGTTCAAGTTGAAGGTGGATGGATGTTGCCTTATCGCGTCAACCTGTAAAGGTTGTCAACGTTTTTGCATTGTGTGATGAAGACTGTGGCGCTTGAACTGTATAGACTTCGTCCCTTTGTGTTTTGTGTTGGTGGAGATGACCTTGAGATTGAGACTATATAAGGAGGTGGACTAGATAAACCGGTTAGCTGAGTTTGAGACGTCGTCCTGTCTATTTCCTGTCCCTTCGACGTTTTGATGTTTCTTCTCTACGCCAGTCTCAGGTTAATTCAACATAGTTATCTTACACTCATCTGCTAGTTTTTATTACTCTTGTCATTGCAAGCCAGAGTATGAAACATATTCAGTGACCACAGCTGCCCCATGCAAAGCAATAAAAGGAAATTTAAATCTTTTTTTTTTCATAATTACCAAAAACAAGGAATTTCTTGCAGAAGTTTCACCGAGTGTTCCACAAATGTAAGCGGGACTGGAGTTTCACCAGCGCTTGTTGTGGCATAGCTGGTCCAAGAATTTACACATATATCTTAAGTTATCGGGCCGTTAGCAAGGGTTGTTTATTTTTTGCGCGGCTCAAACAGCTGCTCGTTGTATACATGGCTTGCACTGACGTTACATCGCATACTTTTGACCACCATGTAAGAGGAGGAGAGGGAAGCTGCTTTTGTAAAAATTTTGAGTGACGGGTTAATCTTCTATAATCCTCTGGGAGTAGAATGGCGACGTCTGTGCAAATCCGGGAAGCACAAGGAGGATCCTGATAAGAGAGGAGCACCTTCTTCCCCTCTTCTCTGGTGGTCATCGGAGTGCTCTTTGAATGACGTCACGTGCAAGTCATGTATTACTTCATGATTTATGTAAATACATGGCATCATAGGTATCCTCTTCATGATGCTCAGCTAGAGATATGCTTTGCTGAAAGCATGACGTGCAATCATTAAAGGAGCTGTGCAACAATTTCAGTGCTTTGCTTAAATAATTTGGGGGTTGGTGTCTCGACCTTTCTGAAGTAAAGAACAAAAAACCGCTTTTGCCTGCACGTCCTAGTTTTTAATTTAAAAATGAACAAAGGTTGAGGTTTTCTGCACCTCTGAACTCCTTCACCATCTTCCGAGTCACGTACGCTGTGACGTCAATGGGGATGGCGCGGGGTTCCGGTGAAGCTCTCTCTCTAGAGCCATCAGTGAGCAGCGAGAACTCACCGCTCGTGACCGCGTGACCACGTGCTGGCGCAGCGCGAACAACATGATGAGAGGAAAGTCTCATCCGGGTCCGGCCATCTCCTTCCGGCTCTGCCCCCCTTCCCCATCCGGCTTCTGGCGGCTGTTCGCGGTAGCAGACAGAGCTGGCGGTGTTGTGGACCTAGGATAGATGGCACCACTGAAACTCCGTATAATAGAAGTTTTGTTGATGATATCAGCTTTTTGACGCATTTATATTTATGTTGGGGCGACAAGATTTATAGAAAAATTACCTTTTATTCAACAGGTATTTGCACAACTTGCCATCTTTCTACAAGTCCCCCACTAACGTCATGCCACATAGTTCTCATGGTTGCCGCTCGCGGCTGCAGGTCGGGGAAAATTCTAATTTTTGTCTCGCGATTACGCGGCGGAATCGCAACATTTCGAAAGAAGGTGTGTTTTCTGTCCTTTGTGACAAGATAAACAATGTCAAAAGTAAGATGCCAATTCTTTCAACGTTAAAGTCGTTAAACAGCTCCTTTAAAGACAGTGTGCTTTGCTCAATGCATGGCGTGCACTCACTAAAGACAGTATGCTTTGCTCGAATCATGAGATACACTCACTAAATGCAATTTTGAATGGTTGACGCAAAGGTTTGTATTTTTCTTCATTGGAACTGACAAAGAACATAAAAACAACAACTATGTAACACGCTTTCTTAAAAGGTTTTATTATTACATCCAGTACCTCAAACCAAAAGATGGCAATATATTTCAGTGGAGTTTTTTTTTTTTTTTTTTTATTATGTTGGAGACAACCCAGGTAGTCTTAATAATAATAATAAAAAAAAAACAGACCGGAGAAGTATTTCACATAGAAGGCTCGAACATCAACCGGCGAATTCAAAAGCGGCCTTTCCTTTGGCACCGAGTTCGGTAACTTGGTACAGTAATCCGTCACCAGGCTGTGTGGCGTCGTCCAAGTAGCTAGCGGAAGTGACGTAAAGAACGTCGTAGTTTTTGCCGCCGAAGCAACATGACGTGGTGTATTTGGCCGGAACTTTGATTGTGTTCAGGATTTTAGCTGCAGAAGCAAAATAATTACCTCGTAAATACAGTTCAACCTCACATTATCGATCAATTAAACAATCTAACTATTTTGTTTGGTATCCATCAACGACATTTGAGTTATTTTGAAAGTTAAACACAGGCCGAAAGTATCGACAAAAAGCAGAAATTCAAAGTGGCTGTCAGACATCTCACTTGCACCGTTTTTTTTTTTTTTTCTTGTTTGTTGTTGGCTTACAAATGGGTGACATAGTGGTGAAGTTAGAAAAGCTCGCCGTATGCCAAGTTTTACAAAAGCCTAGACACTTAGCCGCTACACATACTTAGAAATTCATATTGAATGTGCCATAAATGTTTTTTTGAGCTCCTTCCTCCTTAGCTTTCCTCCTCAGATCAAAAACGAAATGAGACACCACGTGGTCGTCAAGTAGTATTTCACTTAATGCGATAACTCCAAGCTTCAACCTTGTCATTTAAGCAAACCATGATCCATACCATTCTCAGGTGCTGATAAGTGCCGTCACGGCACTCATTGACTATGAACGCGAATTCAAATATTCGTCGACGTATTGATTAGTCACGAGCGCATATGTCCGAGTGAAGCAGTGCTCGTGTCTAATGTGTGAGCTGGGGCCGACTGAGGTTCTTTGAGTACCGCGGATGTATCACAGTGAAAAGGCGGAGCGCTTGCGAAGGAAAGGAGGTACGAAATAGTCCGCTATATTTCCAAATGTTCCTACGGAAACGCAGGCTTTTGACTTTTTACCCAATTTTTTTTTTTTGCTCACTAAACGGTCTGCGATTAGTAAAATCCTTATATAAATTCCTTTCCTTTCCATTTCTTTGGAATTTATATACCGGAAGTCATGAAACTGGGATTAATATTTTAACGCGATAGCGTTTAGGAGTTTGTGTCGCAGAAAATTCGGCGTCGGCGTCGGTGGGACCGTAAAATCCCATAATGCAAAGCGTGCAGCCAGGTGTCGTGTCACGTGTCACGTCACGCGTAGCTATGGCGTCAAGACCTTACTGACCCGCTAAAGTTTTCACTAGATTTCGTGGGATATTTTAGCGGAACATCTGCCCGCCAAATGTAGCAAAAACATTTCTCGCAAGATAAAAAAAAATTCGCCAAATTTAGCGGGGTTGATGGGGTCATGACGTCACAGATACGTGTGACGTCACGCGTCACGTGACTTGACGTCATGGGACGTCACGTGATACGTGACGCTACCGACTAGGCTACGCATACGCGCTTGCACCGCTTGGGAACGAGCCTGGGTTTTGAGAAGGCTTTGCGAACGGTGCCCGATAACGCTATAGCGTTAAAGGCGAAGCTTAAAGGGCGATTCATACACCTGCGTTGAGTCCGACCGAGTGCGAGAGTTGCTATGGCAGCAGCTGTGTCGGCTCCAACAAAAACGGTTTTAGTTTACCCGTTTTGTTGGAGCCGACGCAGCTGTTGCCATAGCAACCCTAGCACTGGTCGGACTCAACGCAAGTGTGTGCTATGATAGCCGACATACTCCAGTAAAATATTGCCAAGTTAAACACACAGGATACACTGGTCCATACAGTTGTGTTTGTGTCTGATATTATGCTCTGCAACCGCTTATGAGCGTTTAGGACGATAGAACACACAGGCGTCATCTGGTGGGTAGCCATGGAAACAGTCCAATCTGCCGTATATATTCCATTCTTTAAGCACCCTTTCACCGTGTGCTTAAAATGATTCTGGCAATGTTATCCGCAGCCATTTCCAATAGATAGTGCGTAGATCTGATCCCGTCAAATACTGAACAACCATCAGTCTAGTCATATGAAGATTGGACGTGTTCCAGGACTTCATGATATAGATAGCGCTAGTGTGCTGGATCGTCATATGCGACCACGAGCGGTTGCAAAGCAGTCGATCACCCTCAAACAAATCCGTGAAGCAACCTTAATGTTGCACGGAGGCTTAGCTTCGCATTACTCTGAATGCAACATCAGGTACCTGTTTCTGGATCAATCTGAATGATGGAGCCAAAGCCGAAGCAGGCCATCCATATCTTGTCGTTGACATCCATGGTCATGCCATCGGGAATTCCGAGGTGCTCGTACCCAGGCGTACGGCTGAAATCGATGAAGACGCGACGATTGCCTGCAAAGCAAAGTCCGCGTGTCAATTGCCAATTTTTGGGAATAGCAAATCTAGTGAATGTTAAGATATACTGCCGCGCGTCAGGACCGAGCAAGTAGCGCCCGGTCACGGTATTCTAGAACATTCGCATTCATTCTTACTCGGGGCGTAACGTTTATTATTTCGCCCTAATTTCTTCTTCTCGAAAGTGACTGGTCATTCTCACCTCGAAGGCTCGGTTCTCGAACCTTCTGGGCCATATTTTCGCGATGCCGACACACACTAGATAAGGAGCTGCCCGCGACCTTGTCGAGTCAGTCTCGCTATCGCCTGGTGTTACGCCGCCAAACCGACGTCCGCTTTTCTGCTATCTCGACGGCCGTTCTTTATTTTGTTTGGCACAAACTCGCCGATTAAACCTTTCTTTTCAGTTCATTATTTATTGTTTCTTTACCTTACTTCGTGACAATATTAACCCTTGTCACCAACAAGATAAAGCCTTCATGTCTGAAGAACTGCTCGCGATTATGGAGTTAAAATTTGAGATGTTAGGTTTAGTAGCGTTTGGGTCTATTGCGACACTGTTACACGCTGTAGGTAAAATATTTAGCCAGTGAGGTACGACTGATAGCCTGGAGTCTTTAGCGCGATCCACGCTGCAGTAATACACGACCGTACGGCTGTGCGATGCTCATCCAAATCGGAACGGGCAGGGTTGGAGATATAACCCAGAAACCCTGGGTACTGGAGCGCGAGCTTCCGCTCCAAGTGCTTCGGTGCCCCTCACGTTTTGGGCCAGGGTAGAAAAATGGGACAGACAAATTAAAAATATTATAGAAAAAAATAAATAGAAAAAAGTGGGAGAAGCAATATAAGTGACCCAAATGATAAAGAATTGCCAAGAGATGAGGCAAAATGAAATTGTTTTGCTCTCTATAGAGTCTCTTCCTGCCTTTGCTGCTTTGCATGGAATACTTCATGAGTATACATAACGTAAAAACACACAGGCGATTCAACCTGCTTTTAAGTTCATGCGTCTTGTCATTTAAAATATTGATTTTCCGTACAAAGTACTGTAAGAATGCTACATGGTTAGCGCGAACACGCAGTCATCGGTTTCTCCCGTTTCCATTGCAAGATCAAAAAACAATCATTAAAATTTTAGGGTTCATTAAATGTGCATACGCGTAGCACCAACTGAGGATATAACATTTTGTGTACAATAGACCCTTTTAAAACGTCCATCAAGCAACATTGGTGGGCGCCATTTCTTGGGATTATTATATAAGGGCAAGGGAGACAAAGACAGTATCAAATCATACCGACCAATCACAGTAACTTCAGTAATATACAGACTAGCTATGCAAAATGTAAAAAGATGAATAGAAGAATGGGCAGAGAGAAAGCAGATTCTAGGGGAGCTTCAAAACGGTTTCAGGAAAGATGGACGACTAGATGATAATTTATTCGTAATCACTCAGTGCATATAGATAGCAATGACAAGTCAAAGGCCATTATGGGTAGCACTTTAGACATCAAAGGGGCATATGACAATGTGAATGAGGAAAAACTCTGGAACCAACTGAAGGGATATGGACTAGAGTGAATCATGGTTAAGTTTCTAGAACGGGTTTATACGGAGAATAAGGTGGTTATAACATGGGAAGCCGAAACTACAAGACCAGGAGCAATAAAAAGAGGTCTTAGACGGGGTTGCCCATTGTCTTCCCTGCTCTTTATGATATACCTCAGTGAGATGGAAAAAAGGTTAGAACAATGCAACCTAGGTTTTGACCTGACTTACATGGAGGAAGGACATAAAGTAAATCAAGTATTGCCAGGGTTAATATATGCTGACGACATTGTACTCGTATCAGAAAGTCGTGAGACAATACAGGAACTGATTGGGATTTGCATCATTGAAGGGGACAATTTAGGACTAAACTTTAGCAGGGACAAGTCTGGTATTATAGTTTTCAACGACGAGAAGGGGGAACCCCTGGAGATACAGGACACATTGATAGAACACGTAGAAAAGTACAAATATCTGGGAGTATGGTTAAGTGAAGGAAGACGGTATCTAAAAGACCATGAATATATTGTAATAAAGAAAGGGAAACGAGATTCGGCTATCATGAAACACAGGGCACTATGGAACTATAATAGATATTAAGTCGTTAGGGGTGTATGGAAGGGAGTCATGGTGCCAGGGCTGTCATTTGGGAATGCGGTATTGTGTATGAGGTCAGAAATCCAGGCAGGTTTAGAGATACAGCAAAGGAGTGTGGGTAGGTTGGCATTGGGGGCACATGGGAATACACCAAATGAGGGAGTAGAGGGGGATATGGGTTGAGCATCTTTCGAGAGTAGAGAAGCGATCAGTAAAGTAAAATTTGAACAAAGACTGGCTGAAATTGAGGATACACGGTGGGCAGCGAAAGTGTACAAGCATCTATATATGAAAAGTCTAAACACTAAGTGGACAAACCGAACCCGCAAGCTGAGATTTAAATACATTCAACAAGACGCAGCCGATCAGAGCATATCAGTAGAAAAGGGAGTAAAGGAAACAGAGGAAATTGGGAAGAGAGAATGCAGGGGAAATCAGCTTTAACAATATACAGGGCACAAAAACAAGAAATAAAGAAGGAACAGCTGTTTGATAATTCAGTGGGGAGCTCTTTGCTGTTTGAAGCTAGAACGGGGGTGTTAAGAACGAAAACGTACAGGGCTAAACTCCAGGAAGTAGACACTCTGTGCGACGTATGCAACCGCGAAAGGGAAACTATAGAACACGTAATTTTAAGGTGCACGTGGCTTCGTCCCACCCTCTTGGGGGGGGATGACTACGGATTTGGAGGGGGCACTGGGTTTTCCGGACATAGATGGACGAATGGATAGGGAAAGAATTGCGGTAACTAAGAGGAGGTTGGAAGATTGGTGGAAGAGATCTAGGGAAGGATAAAGAAAAAACACAGATAAAAATGAGCAATAAATTCACTTGAAAAGAGAGGGGGGGGGGGGGGGTCTGTTATAACAAAATCCATACAAATTTAAAAAAAAGAAGGGATGACGAAATGTTAAGCTAGGTGGCGCAAGCTGCCGCCCGATACAAAGGGTATAGCCATTACCATCCATCCATCCATCCTTGGGCACGAAGTGCGTGACGGGATCCGAGTCCTCGCCGAGCGCTGACGCAACCCTCGTGTCCAATGCATGCTCAGAGTAGGGGTGTCGCGAACCGGCCGAGGTTCAAGTTCGACCAGGTTCGACATTTTCGAACTTTTAGCGGAAATTTCGACGAACCTTGTATTAAGGTTCGACTCGTGTGCGCATGCGCGACAGGCTGGCCAGTTGGCTTCGGATTGGATGGTGATGGCTAAGGGATGAATAGAGTTCCTGTATAGGCTTTCTACGGGAGCCAGAGTTGCGCGTTCATGCATGGCATGTGGATTCACCAGTGCTTAAAGTCCCCCATAAGTTGAGGGGGGTCCCTACAGGAAGGTGGTGGTGGTGGGGGGGGGGGGGGGGGGGGGGAGAGTTCTAACGAGATGTACTAGATGCACATAAAATAAACCCCACTGCTGACTTGACTCTTGGTAATTTGGTGTAAGCAAATGCCCACGCTGTACCTGCAACCCTCAAATTGCTCATTCCCAAATGCCACATCCCTGAAAACAAGCTATTTTATTGCAAGATAGGATTTTGATTTCACTAATGCTGGGGCTGTGGAGGAGGGTCTCAGACCCTCCGTTAAAATCAGTGAGGGGTCTGAGACCCCCTGAGACCCCCCAGACTTTAAGCCCTGGATTCAGCTCCTCACGTGACTGAATTCGGCGAATAGCAGCGCCGCGCGTTCGCGCGCTCAAAAGCCGGGGAACGTACGCCGGGGCGCGTGCAATGTCTACTTTGCTGCACGACACTTGATACGGCTCCTCACGTGATCGGATCTCGGCGAATAGCGGCGAGGGCGGCACGCGGTACGTGGAATCAAACGCGCAACTCTGGCTCCCGTAGGGAGCCTATACAGGAACTCTAGGGATGAACTAAGGGCAGCGCTGATTGGTTATTTCAGTTAATATGGTACAAAAAATTAAGTTATTAACGTCTTCAGTGATTATAATTAGTTTCTTTTAATTGCAACTGTTTATAAAATAAAATAACCCTTTTCATAAAAAAAAAAAATTCTCCAGACCTAGACATGCTTATGTCAAGGTCTGTCCACACTGTCCACAAAGTCGAACCGGTCGAATTTGATGAAAAGTTCGAAGGTTCGTCGAACCGGTTCGACCCAGTCGAACCCCGAAAGTTCGACCTAAAAATCTGGTTCGACAAAATTTCGCGACACCCCTAGCTCAGAGTAGGCGCTCCAACAATGGCGGAACTCGGGTAATTAGCGCAGCCGCTACTAGATGGCGCACACCCTCGAAAAGGGTCTATCCTTGCTGCGAAATCACCGTACCATGCCAGCACCTACGAAACAAGCTACTGCTTATGATTATGATATCTGAACCAACGAGACACGCTTGACTTTCAAGCCTTTGTTGCGACGACCACAAGATTATCTCACTTATGTCCCCGGTGCCGAGGTCGAAGTCGAAGGCGTACGTGGTTCCCGGTACGGAGTCATTGTAGAACATGGTCCGATTGTCCGACGTCCACGCGATACCGTTGGACAGAGAAATCTGCGGCATCTTCAAGGTCACCTTGCCCTTGGAATAGCAGTAGAAGTTGTTGACTCCTCGGGCAGACCTCTCCAGGTCGACCAATCTTGGCATTGTTCCTGATAAGCGAACACAAACGAGACAAGTTTATATTGTGATTTGCAGCGTTTTCACCTAATTGAACCTTTGATCATGGTAGGTCGTGATAGGGTTTTACTGCGGTCTATAAAGTGCCGTTCACACTCTTGCGTCCGAGTAAAACCGAGAGAGACCAGACCGGTTTTTAAGCATTTTGCGACTTCTTAGGACCGGATGCGCTGCAGCGGGGCTGGTCCTAAGAGATTGCAAGAGGCTTAAAAACCGGTCTGGTCTCTCTCGGTCTTACTCGGTCGCAAGAGTGCGAACGGGCCTTAATTCTTTGTTTGAAAGTGCAAATAAGAACTTGGAGTTCACCCATATGATAGCAAGGTAGGTCGGTTCCGATAGCACAAGGAGTGGTTGCGCTCGATCCGCGTCATGCGAGGATTCCCTCTTGTATTGGCGTTCCGCTGTGGTATAGCTCGTGCTCGTACCTAATTTTCCGAATCATAGTCCGCAAACTATACAAGTTTAAAATATGAAATTTTACACGGTGCGTACTATGTACAACTGCGCACTACACAAGCGTTTGTTTTACTTAGATCGTTCATTATAACGTGACATAAAAGGTTTTGTGAATCAAAAGTATGTTAATGATTTATGTATGATACAAGCTTCTTTGTGAGCTAATACTGCAGACATTTGAAAAGGTGCGCTACGTATGAGAATTTTTCACATGACGGCTAAGCACCAGGTACGGATATTTCACAGGATGCACAGAACGCACCAGGAGAAGACTATCTATGGAAAAATGTTTTAGAGTAAAATTGGCCTCAGCGGTCTATACACCGAAAGGTGGGACTAAAATCTGGTAAACATTGTATGTCTGGCGTAGCGAAGACTGTACAACAATATGTCGTGACTGAACGGAGTAATCGAAACTTGTCGTCGAATTGGAACGCGATTAACCCTGAGATGCAACCAAACAAACGGCGACCACTTCAAAAAAAAAAAAAGAGAAAAAAAAGAAGAAAAGTCATTCTTGCACAAGGTTGTAACCCTCTAACTTCCATGTACTCACCGGCCCAGAGACGTCCCTTGGCGTCACACTTGCCGTCGTTGATTCTGGTTCGTACAGGAGAGTCTGGATCCAGCATCTCCGCAAGAAGGGTCTGATCCCTGGTGTCGAGGTCAAGTTTGTGGATGCCATTATCCATACACACCATAAGCTTGCGGTTGTTTTCGACGTAAGGAATCACGTTGCCGATCTCGCCATCTGTAATTAGGGAGGGAACCAAGTGTACCTGTTGTGAATTGGCCTTTTAAGGAGAATTTATGGCTACCAAAACTGCTCCCGCATTAAAAAGAGGACAGCGTTTGGAAGCACAGTACGGCGCACGATTTCTTCAGGTAGGTGCTCTGTCTACTATGAGGCCATTTCGAAAACATTCCACAGTAACAAAACGGCCTGCAGTGGCACATATGTTATTGTCAATCTGTGCCAAAGAGTTCAAAGATAAATGTTCGCAATACATTGCTAAATCGTTTGAACGGACAGTCAGCGACATCTAAAGAAACGAAATTTATGGCGCGTCCCTAGTATTTAATTAAAGGTCCGCAGCCCATGAGACTGCGGCATTAGTTTATGATAGGGAGTTTTAGTAGGGCGGTTTCGCACGCAGGCTAGCGCCTAAAGCGGAATTGCTGCCGGAAGCTAGCTGGCGCTGTTACATGAAAGCTTGCTTTTCAGCGCTCCTCACGGGCCATATACGGCTCGTGGGGCGCGCGATTTAGTAACGTTTAGTAACGCGGTAACCAGCAGTAACACTCACGAGAGTGTGAGCCCAAGAAGCCACGCCCGGCTTCTTAGAAATCAGATGCAGCGAGACCGGCTTCAATACATGTACTCACCGAGACTAATGATGTCGGTCTCCGTTTTGGTCTGAGGATCGAACCGCACAATTTCCCCTCTCTTGCCGTCGTTGTAGATCAGGGTAGAGCTGCGGCAGTCCCAGTGAGGTCCCTCGCCCAGATCATTTCTGCGTTCGCTGGCTCGCTCAATCTTCATCCTCGGCAGCTTGTAGATGAACACGTAAAACAGGGCGTTTGAAACAGAGGTCCCTTCTGAAGGAGCGACCGTCAGCACCGCTCGATATACTCTTTCTGGGAAGCCGGCGGCGAGCGGCTATAGATAGGCTACTTAGGCTACTTGTAGACTGTCCGATAATCTTTTGAACTCTCAGGCGTGTTTATCGCATAATGTTATCTTAAAAGGTGCGCTGGGAAATGAGTTCACGTAGACTATAATCGCTCTTTCGGGATGTTTGTTTTGTTTAATCTTCGCTCATTTTTTTTGTATTTTATCCTCAAGACATCGCAGCTTTTGGAAATGGGCGGGAATTGCAGTTATCTTGAACGCACAGCGCCCTCTTCGATCTTCGGTTTCGATTTTTCACGGTGTTGGAATTTTGCCACGAGGCCTGTCTCTTTTTGATATGTCTACTCTATATAGTAGACAGCCCTGTACAGAAATAAATGTAGCTATTAACAGAGGGGGTATGACATATCTTGATTTAATTCATACCCATTTTACTATGATCATTCGAATCAAAACGTTTCCGCAAAAATGATAGCAAAAATACTCTTAATTACCATTTGTCTATCACTTCATGCTTTTCAGATGCTCTTGTTTTGTGTCTAAATAAAAAAAACACACACACGAAAAATAGTGTTCTTATCAGAAAACTTTCAGCCTTTTGTTTTACCTTTGACTTCGTTCGTAAGTTACGTAACGCCGCATTGCAAACTAATTAAAACGCAAAAAAAAATAAGAAAAACAAATAAAACGTTTTCACGAACAAAAAGTTAAGCTGTTTTTATCCCTTTGCACCAGTAAAAGACTGTTAATCGAACTGTACGAAACAATAAATTAACAGTAACTATTTTTTCGGGTAGTCTTGCATGATCGGACGTCTTGATCGATGAAATTCCATGTATAAAACTTCGTCTCATTATAAAGATAAATTTTTATCTACAGTGATTTAAATCAGAAAATGTGATTCAAATAAAATAAATCTGATTTATGTGAAAGAAATGTGATTAAGAATTTATTTTCTTGTTATTTTCAAATACATAATGATTTATATTTAAACTGGTGTTTACTATGCATCGCGTGCAGGTATACCATGGCCACTGTAGGTGCACATATAATTCGCCTTGGGAGTGTGCATTTTGTAGGCAAACTATAAAACTTTCCTGCAGTAGTCTGGAACGAAGCGATTTACAGCGCGCGTTCCTGGTTTGGAGCGTATACTTCAGTGTTGCCCGACTACACTGGGTTTTGGGTTTTTTCTCGTCAGTGGGCTGTGGCAGCCTGCGTAGGCGTAATTCTGGACATTAGCGGCTAAGTTGCTACGTTTTATATTTTTTGTGCTCTACGGCGAATCGAATTTTTACAGGTTTTTTAAGAAAGCATTGTACTATTTTTGGAAACAAAAAAATGAAAGCTATTTTTGTGAGTTTGTGCACTAGAGAACAAATGACTAATGTTTGTTTCATTTCATGTTGCTTTTTTACTACGCCATACACTCAGCCTTTTCAATCTTCAAAGGTTTTAACTCTCGAAACTTTTTGACCACAGAGGATGGCCAGACTGCATGGGTATTCCCCGCTCACAACATGACATTCAACGAGTCTCATCAATCGAACAACATATATTGTACGTACCCCACAGTGCCACGTTGTCCGAATAGGATTTGAGAAATGTGTCCAAAAACACAGTACATCTAATATACAATGTCCACTATAGTCACTTGACAACAATCGGACGGAATCCGGCTTGTTTTGGGGCACGTTTTGAAGAGGGCTGCTTTTTTGCACAGCACCAGAGCAAACGAACCAACGTGTCTATTCCGTTCCCATACCCCAGACCTGACCCTATCAGATATTTTTCGCGAAGACCGGGAACGTAACCGGGAAGGCCTTTCTTAGATTACCTCAACGGAAATAATCCTCGAAGTACGTCGAGCGGCCCGCGTCGTGAGCTGCTTGACGTTCGCTCTCTTCGTTCGTTTCCTGCGGAGGCTGAGCAGGCTACGAGCCCCGGTATTCACTGGTTCTCACAGTGGAAGGTAACACAAAAAGGGTGAGCATCCTGAACAGGCAAATAAAGTAAAAGCTTTCAAGGAAAGCCGGCGAACTCCGAATGCACAATGCAGGTGGGGA
Source organism: Ixodes persulcatus (assembly GCA_013358835.2). Classification (NCBI taxonomy): domain Eukaryota; kingdom Metazoa; phylum Arthropoda; class Arachnida; order Ixodida; family Ixodidae; genus Ixodes; species Ixodes persulcatus. The sequence continues at coordinate 13,360 of JABSTQ010003748.1, forward strand.
GTCGCGCTGAACGGGTTTACCCAGCTCAGGCGGGTGACAGAAATATATTGCTGATAGGGGTCACTCTAGTCGCAAAATGGCGGCGGCCAAAGACATTTTCTTGCAAAGGTCTATATACTAACACGCCCTTTACGAACAAGCCAGCGCTCGCCCACACCACAATCGAGTCAAGTAAAGCGTCAGCGCCGTGCCGTGCCGACAGGAGCGCCACCGCAGTGGTGTGACATGAGAGTCGCATTTCGGTGCATAGTTAAGCCGCCATATAACTGACCCTCTGTTGCCTCATCCAAATGTCTAGCCACTGAAATGTCTAATATCAAATTCGCACATTGACTTCATCAGGGAATAGGACACTGTGGTGTCTCAAAGGAGTCCACAGCAGGTCGCGCGACTGCAGCAAGGACGGAATGAAAGGGGGAGAAAAAAAACTCAATGTCAGTTATGGCTTAAGCATGCCAACCGCTGAAAAAAACTTCATTTTTCTTCATTCACCCTTGAGATCTCTGGCAAGGAGGGCTCAAAACCCGACCTTGTAGCTTTAGCAGTTCTTGGCTCTCCACAAATTCGTCGAAGTTTTATTTTTTTTTTTTTTTATTTGATCTTTATTTTTTTGGTAGCAACCGAAAAGGAGACAGAGACTGAAGGCGTAAAGTCTGACAGAGGTCTCTGTTCCTAATGCAGCACGCACAGATAGCACAAAATCTTGCAGACAAGGTCATACATAGCAATATTAAAACCAAATAAAGAATCGGAATAAAGTTACATCGATTATACACTTTTTACAAACAAGGAAAACGCACGGAAAATTAACTTCTATGCAAATTTAAAAAACAATTAAAAGTTTATGAAGTGTTACCACTGCCCACCATAAGTGACCCAAGCTCTTTTTTTTTTAATTTACTAAACGTGAGATTAAAATCAACATGGTCTTTGGTGTCTTCGAGAATTTGAGTGACTTGGGATTCTTTTGTTTGCTTGCCATAATTTGTTCGTGTTTGGGGGAGTCGTCTTTGAGTATGTCTAAAAGTATACTTGTGTGGTACTCCGCATGTATTTGTATCGTTTCGGACTCTAAATCCAGGCGCTCGCCGTTCGGGAATACTTCTTGACCGGCATTTTCCTTTTCCTCAGCGTTCAAATCGTTCTAGTTGGTATGCATCAGAGGCAAGAGCCACAGTTGACAGTCCGTGGACTGAGAAGAGGAGACAGTGGAGACCAATACTCAAGTTAAAGATGCGCAATGAAGGAAAAGCTTCGCGTTTGCTTCACTGCACTGAAAGACACTACAGAAAAGAAGGAATTCCATTCAAGCAAGTTGAACTGTCTCATCCGGCGAGTTCAAACATCACTTTACTCTTCGCACCAACCTCGGTAACCTGGTACCATGGGCGTACCAACTGGGGGGACAAGGGGAGCGCTTGCCCCCCCCCCCCTCCTCCCCCGATCTCGGAGTGGGAGGGGCAAGGCATGTGTTTTGCCCCCCCCCCCCCCCCCCTCCCTCTGAAACAGCCGCCACTGGGCAGGACAAACACTGGTCGGCGGCGCCCAAGGGATACCAAGGGCACCGCCCCATGGCCCTGTGTGTGTGTGTGGGGGGGGGGGGGAGGGGGGGAGGGCTGGTTTGCCCCCCCCACTCAAAAACAAGTTGGTACGCCACTGCCTGGTACAACACTCGGTCGGCATGTAGCGGGGCATCCGACAAGACGCTGGCAGACATGACGTAAATAAAGTAGTAATTCTTGCCGCCTATGCAACAGGAAGTGTTGAACATGGTAGGAAATTTGATTATGTTCAGAAATGTTGCTGCGAAAAGAGAAGTGTAGTTACTCAGCAGTACAAGCTCCTCACTATCGATCGGTTAACGAATCTACGAATTTTGTATTGTGAACATAAACGAAACTGAGCGCCTTTGAAAGGGGTCATAAAATTACTTTTGGCCGGGATAAATAATTATATATCGGTATTTTACCAATAGCATATTGTTTAATGGACGAAAAGAAAGAAGGTTGAAAGTCGAAAGCCGTACTTTTCGGTACGAAAATGTGTAAATCTGGCGGATTCTTTTTTGTGCCTCCTTTTTTTCAACAGATTGTTTTCAACAGACTTTTTGCTGTGATACATCAGCCCTATACACCATACTTGGGTAGTAATTCAATTACTGTAATTGAATTACTGTAATTTAATTCCCTTTCTTGGTAATTTGTAATTGTAATTAATTACTTTTGGCTAAAAAGAATTGTAATTGTAATTTAATTACTTTCTAGCGTCAGTAATTGCAAAATTTCCAACACAATTACAATTACTTTTGCAAACCTTTGCGGCGCCAACGGAACCTCTCTGAAAGCCCCAGCGCTCGCACAAGCGGCCTAGCTCTCGTTGGAACCCTCACGCACAGACACAAACTCACACACACGCACAACATAAATAGCGTCGCCTTGTTTGTTGTTTTGTTGCTTGCACTGCGGGCTGAGAGGCAATCCTCTTTGGAGCCTACCTCAACGGCGCCGTGTAGCGCTGTCTGCGGAGCGAGAAGAAAACAATGGCGTAAACGTGCCAAAGTATTGAAAGAAAGCAAATTGAGTTCAAGCTTTCAGCCGAGGTTGGGAATTTTAATGGTCTATGAAGTTATTTTTCTTTATTTTTTGCCAGTTTTTTACGTCCCTCTTCCAGCACTGTCGCATATGTATACCTTTGTATTATTTTCAAGTTTATTTCATGTTGGTTTTTCTTCGGATACTATTTGCATAAGAATTTTGGAAACTGACCTCGCACCTGTGAATATGGTCGCCAATGATTCGAGGGCCCCGATTTGGTTCTTATATTTTTCTGAGTCATGATAATTTCAACTAAATGTAGATAATTTACAATACCATGATGTTTGTACGTGAATGTGGTCGTATTAGCGCATGTGGATTTTACTTTTATATTAACACTTGTCAAATATACCTATATGACTAACTGTCACATTTTTATTTGCCTGGATAACTAAAGTCTGTCAACCCAATTTTTTCTTTAGCGATCTGGCGTCTTGCAGCATATCAACTAATTTATGATTAGTTGTTAAAAAATATAAGGACGTAATACTTCATTTCCCCATACTGTCAAGTTCTATCATGAATTTAGCAAAATACATAAAAAGAAAGTACAATATGTGAACATTGGAGTAAGGAATGAACAAATAGGTTGCATTCTATACAACACGTTTAAAGTCATATGGCCGAAGTCGGGTCGCTCTCAGAAAGAAGTAATTGTAAAGTAATTTCATTACTTTTTAAGAGTAATTTGTAATTGCAATTAATTACTTTTCACATAGTGGTAATTGTAATTGTAGTTAAACTACTTTTGAAGCAAAGTAATTGTAATTGTAATTAAATTACATTTTGGAAGTAATTTACCCATGTATGCTATACACAAAGCACGTCAGCCCATCCCGGCTCACGCATTGGGCACGAGCACTGCGTCACTCGGGCGTATGCACTCGTCGACAATAAATCCGTCGAAGAATACTCAGATTCGCGGTCGTGGCCGATGAGTGCCGTGACGGCACTGATCGTCACTTGCGAATGACAAGTTTCATGGTGTGCTTAAAAAACATGGAGGAAGCTTTGAGTCATCGCATTTGGTGAAATTCTAAACTTCACAACCCAGTGATTTATCAAATTGATTTTGAGCTGAGGGGGAAATCTAAAGAGGTAGAAGTCGAAAAAAAAAAAAAAAAACTCGGAATTTTGGTGTTACGCTGATTTGACTCGTGAAACACAATCTCGATTACCGCATGACATTGCTTGCAGGATGTAGTAGATTTACTGGTGACTAGAAGCTAAGTTTTAAAAAAAAGCACCGATCGAAATCCTGCTACTAGAAGTCCCAAAAACCCTTTTCCAGCTGCAACACGCTTTCTAGAGTAAAGTTCTTTCATTTCTCCAACTACGGCGTGAGACACTGTTCTCCCGTTGATGAAAGTGTGTGGGTCTGGGTGGTTCGGATGCGCGTGTTGAGAATCTTTGTATGTTAGTATTTTTTTTCGCCCATCTTATACACAAGGAGTGATGAAGAAACATGACTTGTCCAGGTTAAAAGTAAATGTCGCGAAAACCGCGGTTACCGGAAAAACCAAATCAGACGCGTGTAGTTGCTACTATACAGTGTTCAATGATATATAAACCATCCTGCTTACGAGTGTGCATCTCGATGGTAAACTAAAAGTATATTTTGAAAGTTATCGCTGCACCAGAGCCGTTGTCAAGAAGTTCGTCAGAAAGGTTCGTCCACCAAATGCTTGTGTTTTCGGTGTAGAAATATCCTTGGGGACATTTCTCGACAGAGAGAACGTTCGGTTTGTTGAAGTTCAAGCTCGTGCTGCACAATAAACAAAAACTGCACCTGTGCGTCAATGTATTTAAAACTGCAGTAAAACAATCTTTAAAGTTTAGTGCAGATTGACGCATAGGCTATTTGTTTTCAATAACATTGCTGGAAGGAAAGAAAAAGGAGAACAGGTGACATATAGATTTCGTTGCAATTTATGTTTCTTTTTTTTTTAAATAAATATAACGTTCGGTGTACTCTACAAAACGCTACGTATGTTATGCTATAGAACTTTATTAGACAACTCTTACAGCGTGCACGGCCAGATCTCAGCCGGCGAATTCAAAAGCCGCCTTTCCTTTTACTCCAAGTTCGGTGACCTGGTACAGCAATCCGTCACCAGGCTGCGTGGCGTCCTTCATGAAGCTAGCGGAAGTGACGTAAAGAACGTCGTAATTCTGGCCGCCGAAGCAACATGAAGTGGTATACTTGGCCGGAACTTTGACTGTGTTCAGGATTTTAGCTGCAATAGCAAAAAAAAAAAAAAAAAGTTCGTTTATTAGAACACAATAGCCTCACATTATCGGTCATTCAAACAAAATATCTATTTTGTTTGGTGCCCACGAACAACTGTTGAGTTCCTTCAAAATTAAACATAGGTCGGAAGTAAGAATATCATTCAATATTTCGAAGACTGTCAATGGACCCTTTCCAAGAACAGCTTTGTGCGTGCGTGCGCTCTCCTCTCACAGTGGCGAATGATCGAATTATGGTCGGTGGACGGAAGAGGGAGTCGTGGTAGCTCCGTGCAGCAATTAACTAGCTTTCTTGCCTTTTCCGCGTCTCATCTATTACCATTTTTCCCTCGTTGGGTATTATATTTACTTATAACGCGCAACGCCGTCTTTTGGGAAAGGAACGCACGTCCATCTATTCCCCGTTTTACCTAACGATGAATCCTAAAGACGTCAGGAGCCATCGAAGCCAATCCAGTGCCGTGTTAGTGTCACGTGACCTTCAAGAGTGGTATATCGACGCGGGGGGGGGGGGGGGGGGGGGTAAGCACGAGAATGGATTGATTAAAATGGGTCGTGTCGTCCGCTCTTATCCATCGTAAGGTGAAAGGGACCATATACACTAGACAACCTTAGGGAACCCTTTTGTAAGCCAGGCACAAGGTTGATTTCCGGCATTATTGCAAAAGAACGTGGCTTCGAACGCAAACTTGCCATTCCGTTCGCAGAAGAGCGTAACGATGCAGAAAACTAAAGGCCCAACCACATAGAACCTTTCATCACTCGCCTCGTCCGCGTCAGCGCCACCTCGCGTCAGCGCGCGGCGTTCCGTGCCGGTATCTGTCCCGGCGAAATTTCGACGTTGGCCCGCGCGTCGCATTGTTGTGGGTGACCTAGAGCGACGCGCGCCGACGCTGTCGCGGGCGAGGCGCGCGTGCCCGCGACATTCATTGCCCCTAACGACAAATTAAGATAAAACAAGAACGGACCGCGAGCACGCAGCTCGGGCTTGTCCTGGCCTAGCTAATCGGTTGCACATGTCGCCGCCCAATTTAAAGCGCCCAGCCTTGAGCATCTCTCTGTGCATTCATCCGACCCCACCAAATGCAGCATTCGCGCTGGCCACTCGGTGCCGTCTTTAAGTATAAATAATTACTTGCAACGTTCTTTTTTATGAGATGCTTCACATACCTGAGATATAAAGCTGAGCATAAAAAGAGGCTCCAGATAGAAAATGTCCCAAACGTCCGTACAATTAGCAGTTACAGGAAATTTGAGGGTCGTCGCTAAGTTAAGGAAGTGATGGGTCCAGGTATAATTGACGAGTGGTTAGTAGCACCGTTTGTTAAGCTGTCGATCATTATAGTTTGTGACAGCTTAAGAAATCCAGGGTGTGGCCTATTCTGGTCATACTTCTTGATTCGTTCTTCGGTATCCTTATGAGCTGATGCCCCAATGTCATTGACTGCGGAGCAGTAATAGGATGCCAGGAGCTTGCAAACCCCATGTTTTCCGGCCGACTTACACACTTGCGTTTGCTTACAACCGGGTCCTCGTAATCTCTTACGACAAGATAACAAACTGGCACGTTGACGCCATCTATCAGGTGGCCCTGGAGCACCATTTCACTAGCGCAAAAAAGGTTTTGCTCTATTTGCGAGAGCGAATGTATACGTACTACCCATGGGGAATGGTTGTTTATAAAATTGTCAACAGTTCCTTAAGCTAATAATAAAAAAGAATGACGAGTGAGGAAAGTAAAATACACGGAAATCCCAAGTGTTCCACGGATACCCAATAAATGACGTCAGCGTGTTTTTTTCTTCGCAAGAGCAAACATGTTAACACACTCGGTCGCAAGAAACTGTGCCTTTCAAGCTGGCACTGAGTATAGGAGTTAAAGACACAGGATCTCTAATGTGTACGAAGGTTTAGCCGTCGTATGTGTGGACGCTATGGAGCCTACCCGTTTCCGGATCAACCTGAATGACGGAGCCAACGCCGAAGCAGGCCATCCAAATCTTGTCGTTGACGTCTATGGTCATGCCGTCGGGAAGTCCGAGGTGCTCGTACCCGGGCGTAGTGCTGAAATCAATGAAGACCCGACGGTTGCCTGCAAAGAAACGCTTGCTTAACTGCCATTTTATTGTTCTTATCGATGACGAATCTTCTTAATGCCAAGACATGTCAACCAGTAACAGCACGGAGGCAAGAACTATACGAAGGTTTCTCACGAAGTAATGCCCCACATTTATTTTCCCCGGAAACTCTCTATATATAATAGATTATATCGACACCAAATATTGCTGCACCTTTCCTGCTTACAAACTATTCTTCACATAATCTCAGCTCAGTTTTACGGCTTTACGCTAGTATGAATGGAGGACATGAATGCCTTCTCGGTTTCAGCTCGTTTTCTGCTCACATTGCCCTGCACTCCACGAATAATGGGCTTTCAGACCTTGTTCAGAGCAGTGCATCCCTCGACCAAAGAGGTGAAAATCTGATGGTACCAAACCAGGACAGTGGGGGGATAGGGCAGTACAGTCCCTTATACACTCCAACAAAAGCTGGCAATTGCCTCGCGGGTTAGGAGAATTGTGTGAGCACGGGCAATGTTGCCCTGGATGAAAGACATCTCTCAAATTCCTCTTACGAGTGAAATTTAAAAAAAAGGCTTTAGATATTGTGTTTAGGTGAGCTGGTACGCGCGTTTACGTATACAGGATTTGAAACTGATAGAAACGGCATCAATGCTTGCTGTAACGTCACCATAGATCTCAAACATCTCGTCAACAATGTGCTGTGAATAGCCGGACAGGTGGGAAAGGACAATAAGTCACTCGCATGGGGCAGGAGGGGGAGGTTGTTGCATTTAGTTTCTTTATCGATCCCCCAAAGGTCATCCTGGGGATATTCCACACGTGCCTGGTGATAGTTACAAAAATAGAGTGGAAGAAAATTGGCTTAAAAGGGCGAGGGGAGGAATCATGGTTTCTGTATTTTGGTTTCAAGGCCAGGTGGCGCAAGCCAACTAACTATAAACGGCACAGCCGTTAGCATTCATCAATTGATGCATACAACACTCCAAGAAATCTTGCATGTCTACTTTCTAGCAGAGCACCTGTAAGAGTCAATCGCTTAATCGCTGCAATTTACACACATATGGTTAGGCCTAAAAGACCCAGTGTGCACTGTTCCACTGAGTGATACGATTCAAGTGCTTAGTGACACAGCGAAAACTATGTTTGTTTGTTTTTTTGTCTAAACATATGTTTAGCCTTGTCATTGGCCGAGCTGCATCTGTTGATATTTGCAGCGATTGGCTCTCACAAGTGCTTTGCGGGAAAGTAGACGCTCCAGGTTTCTTAGAGGGAATGGTTTCTTAATTTAAACAACACGGCACTTCTGACTATTCGAGCATTGGTTGTGGCGGAAAAGGGACCCACTTATGTCTCCGCTGTCAACGTCGAAGTCGAAGACGTATGTTTTTCCCGGAATTGAGTCGTTGTAGAACATGGTCCGGTTGTCCGATGTCCACGTTATGCCGTTGGACAAAGAAATCTGCGGCATCTTCAAGGTCACCTTGCCCTTGGAGAAGCAGTAGAAGTTGTTCTTTCCTCGAACGGAATTCTCTATGTCCACTTCTCTTGGCATTGTGCCTGGAGAAAAATCACAAATTAGACAAATTTATTTTGTGATTCGTCGCAATTTGGTGAAACGAATTATGTGTGGCCTTTGAAATGTTTATTCTGGTGAGCATTAACTGTAATACAGCGTTCGCTGTGTTTGATAATCCGTTCACCTGGGCCTATTTCAAAGCAAAAAAGACACGATTCATAGCCTCTTCCGCTGAATATATCTTATATTTAGTTTTTTTATGGTTATAAACAGTCATGTTTTATGCCTAATGTGAAAACTAATTTTAATTTTTATTACTCCAATAAGCGCACGGTTTAAGGCTGAGAGCTGCAATTTTTATTTAAAAAAGGTCTATCCACAATGTAATCTCTGAGTATATTCTATTATAAACTCCCATTAAGTTTATCAAGAAAAAGTGACTTTTAGTAAACGTTACCCAAGCTAGGGGACGTCAGATTAACACCTCTCTCTCTCTTCTCTGAATACTCACCGGCCCAGAGACGTCCCTTGGCGTCGCACTTGCCGTCGTTGATTCTGGTTCGTACCGGACAATCCGGGTCCAGCATCTCCTCAAGAAGGGTCTGATCCCTGGTGTCGATGTCAAGTTCGTAGATGCCACTTTCAATGCACACCATTAGCTTGCGGTTGTCTTCGACGTAAGGGATCAGGTTACCGATCTCGCCATCTGTAAGCATCGCATGTAGCTAGTTTCACCTTCTGCGATATGATCTGTTCAGGGAGAAGTTTTAACTATTGAGAATTTAGTCATGGACAGAAATGAGAAGAGCGTATGAACTTAAATGTGTGGTACGCGTCTTTTCTGGTAAGAAAGTAATTGTTTAGTGTGTATATTTAGACAGCCGGAAGTTAGTCAGCCACAATGGGCGTTTGCTGTCTCAGTTGTATATTACAAATTTAGTCAGTTCAGTACAACCGCTAGCCTGGGGCCTTTCAAGGGACACTGACAAAGTATTTATGCTCGCCAAGGTTTTTATCTTTACATGACATATGAGAGCCCAACTACCCAGTACACAACTTGCGGCTCGAAGTTCGTTTTCTTTTCTCCCCAAATCCCGTCGATCGAAAACTGGCCGGTTCGAGTCGCGCTCACTCTCTTGTCCGTGGTCACGTGCAGTTCTCTATGGTTTAGACCACGGTGGAAAGACACAACCGCATAATATAATCAAAGTCGTGGGTCATCGAAGGCCCACACCCAATATTAAAAATAGAAAAAAATATGATACCGACCAGAGACCAGAGAAGCGGAAGCACTATGTGTATTCCCTGCGTAATTCTCAACATGGTGTCGTATCGCGGGACTCGCGGGCTGGACGGCTGAACGAAGCGGACTAAGCGACGAAGCGGACTAAGCGAAGGTGGCGAAAGTCGTTGGTGGGACCTCTACTTTAGAACTGTTGTTCGCGGTACCGGCGAATTTGTCTAGCTTCGAAAGAGAAATCGTTTACCGATCAAAACAATTAGGATGTATTCCGTACGACATGCCCAACCAACGAGCTGATTCGCACGAAGACGTCGCCGAGTCGCCGTCTCTTCTGCTGGCTGAAGACATCGCTCGTTTTACAAACACGAATTGGTAAGAGCTTGAGAAACGCACAAATGTCGAGCACTTCGTGCTTGACTTGAACGTTTTTCGTGCGACGTGGGACGTGCGAATTTTTCATCTGCCTGGCACAACCAAAAACACAAAGGAAAAAAAAAGAAAAAAAAAAAGAAAGAAAGAAAACGCGGTAGGGTGTAGCCGCGTGACTTCCGGCAACTTTCTCCTCCTTTACATTTCTTCTTCCTCCCGAGTCCGGTTTCGATTTCGGTTTCGAGCCGCTGCCTTTTTTTACTTTATTCAAAATATACGTGACGCTGTAGCAAAATATTGATTGGGTAGTCTTCTTACACCATATTGAATCGTCTAGCAAGATATACCAAATTTTTTTTTTCTTTTTTTTTTGGGGGGGGGGGGGAAGGGAGGGGGGGGGGGGGGTGTCAGTGTCCCTTTAAAAGGAAGCTGAAGAGGTTCTCGAAAAAAAAAAAACGAGTTAGAAATGAATTTCAGAGTATTTTTCTCCCGTGAGTCTGAATATCACGTTTGTTTTTCCCGAAGATGTAACTAAACGCGAGAAAACACCAAAAACATCCTACAAGTCATTGGCCGCCAAGCGCGTGCCACTGCAAGCTTGCCAGGTGTATTCCCCCGCACTGACACCAGTCGTGACGTCTCTTTCTGACCTTTTTGGAAAATAGCGAGAGTGCGGGTGCATAGCTTTGATAGGCTCTGAAGATGCGCGAGAGCAGAGATTCCAAAAACTCCTTTTATGACATAACTCTCCGGGAAGGAGGGGCTTCAGCGGAACACTGAAAATTATTTTCTGTGGCATCCGTGCACCAAATTGAAAAAAAAAAAAAAAAATCTTCTCGATATTCCTGATCCTAGAAGCCAAATGGAGACGATTGAAGTGTTTCTACTCGAATACAAAACCGCTTCAATTTTCCTTTAACGTGCACCACGCAGTAGTGAATCACGACCGCACGCCGGCACGATGCTCATTCAAATCAAAACGGGCAGTGTTTGTGATTGAAGCCAGGATCTATGGGTTCTGCAGCGCTAGCTTTCGCTCCACGTGCTCCGAACTGTGGTACCAACGTTACTATATACTCCGTTCACTTTTAAGTTGAGATTAGAAGCTCCGCCTTCAGCGCGCGCTTTCTGCCCTTGCTAACACAAGTGTGAACGCGCAGGCACGCGCAACCATGCAGTGTGGAAGCCAGCGAGCTCGCGCTGAAGGCGGAAGGTGTCAGTTTGCTAATTCGAGCGGCATTTCCCGGAGGAGCGCGGGCCGTAGCGGTAGCGGGCGAAACAGTGGCGCTGCCGTCGCCGTGAGATCGGTTCTCCCCGCATCGTCTGCTACTCTGGCATCGCTTTCGTTGTCTGCTGCGGACTTCACCAGATCCGCTGCGAATCCTCCGCTAGCGCGCATTGGTTCTGGAAGGATCAAATGATCTCTAGCTGTAAATCCACCATTTTTAGAAATCCCCGATTCGAGACAGCTGTTGCTTGGAGTTGACAGTTCGAAAGACTTCACAGGGGCATCCAGCACGCACTTTGAGGGAGTCAACATAGCCCAAGAGAACCCTCTCAATTCTTCGAGGGTTGATAGCCGTGGCTGAGTCGTACTTTCACCCCTGTTGCTTGCCTCTTGTACCAACTTTCTTCCTATACTGATAGCCAGAGGGATATCATTTTTGAATGTGGCAGCTCTAACCCCGAAACAACGTCTCTATAGGTAGTATTCACTGGCGGCCGTAGCTGTGTGCGACAGTTCTTTTGCAACGTGCATTCCGCACCATCAAGAGTGCCGGTCTTAGCAGCGCATTGATGTGAGCTCGTTCTGAGCATAAGCTCTAAACAGCACCCACAAATATGGCATCCAGTGAATACTCCCTATTGCTTCTAGACAAGCTCACAAGTAATGTGATCCTCGAGTGTCCTTTGACGTTATCAATTCTTTTCTGGCGACTCTGTTCTTGACATTCTGGAACGAATGTCGGAAACATAGGTGCGCGTGTCTGTTCGTATGCTGTCATCGTCGTCTGCTTCGAATTCGTATGCAATTATCACATCAGGGCTACCAGAACTCATGGCTACAGCCTTAGCAACGCTTCGATCGGAGGGCGGCCTTTCGTTTGCTCCTATTCAAGGTTAGTATCGAAAAATGTGTGGGCACATTCGGAAACAGACGTGTAAGAACACCTCTTTTTTAATTACCACTTGACCGTGGCCATCAGAACCCTCTGCTCATCGATGACATGCGCGACTGCCCATCAACGCTTGTCAGGCGTACCCGCTGCACACGGCTCTGCCCGCTACAACAGTTGGGAGCGCAGCAGGTCGGCATGCTTGGTCGTTGATTGGCGAACGACTCAAAGCTCCAGGCGCCAGAAAAGAACACTTACGAGCCTACGACGAGCCACCGATGACACGAGCGAAAACACCAGGAGCAACAACAGGCACGAGACACCGCCGAGAATCAACCTTAGGCAGAGCCGTTTATACTGAGACCGTTTATACTGAGAATGCGACTACAGCGCCACCTCTCGCGCGCTCTACGAAATGGTGCCACGTCGAGAATCGAGTTTGCAAACTGACCCCCTCTATACTCCGTTTTAAGCTGAAACTGCAGCCAATTTGCCTCAAACACGAGAGCTCGAGGACGCTGCTTTGAAGCGTTCTTCCGCGGAACGAGTACTCGCGCTAGAAATGCACGTCTCAAAGCCAGGAGCGAGCACAGGGAAGCTCGCGCTTGTAGCTTTGTCTGCAGGCTCAGCTTAAGGGTGAACAGAGTATAAGGAAACGTTGCGTGGTGCGTTAACCACTTGCCTACTAATAATGGGTGTCACTCGTGCCACCCCTTACGGACCATAAAGCCCGACCACGAGTGCGACTCGTATTTCGGTTTCGGCGCTTTTTTAGCGCACTCCCTGGCAGATGCTTCCATTTACATTGGGAAGTTTTCTGGTTTGTTTTGCTCTTTGACAGAGAAAGAACACTCCATTTATCCAAGAAAAAAAGAAAAGCAGTCGCTTGCGAGCCTTCGCGCTAAAACAACATGGCTTTGGCGCGGAGGTCCACTTTAGCCGACAAACAGATACAAAACCTTGCCTTTGAATGAGAGTAATGCTCAGGCATATGTTACGACTAATCATTCGGCCTTTCCGAAGTTTAGGAATCAGACGATAGTTTGATGGGCAGTGATAGGAGTGATGAAAACGATGTGAATCCTGCAAGCATTCCATAAACTTCGGCGTCTGCACGTCAGTGGGACTCGGACCAGAAGTCCTGATTTAGAGCAAGATATGACACCTGGAAGTCGAGGAAATATGTTTGTCTTATTTTAATGCAAATTGCCCGTTTAAACTAAAATTTGCTGTACGTTCCTCGCGGAAAAATACGAGTAGGCAAGGGGTTTCAACACACTCGACCACCGATCCTCCTGATAGATAATCTGGCAACTTTAAGAACATTCCGGGAACACTATACAGTTACGTACTGGTTCACAGTGCCGCCTCTGGTATTGTCAGCCTGTACAATACGGTTCGGAATCAAATGTGCTCGAAATTTCACTATAGCCACCGACAACTTAAGAAGAATCAGTAAGCATGAATCCACCTCCCGCGTTCCTTAAGCTGTCGATGACCAGAGGAAGGAAGTGAAGCGAAGCAAGACGGTGTTCGAAGTATTTACCGAGACTGATGATTTCGGTCTCTTTCCCGGCCTGAGGATCGAACCGCACAATCTCTCCGTTCTGCGCGTCATCGTAGAGAAGGGTAGAGCTCCGGTGGTCCCAGTGAGGTCCCTCGCCCAGGACGTTTCTGCGTTCGCCGGCTCGCTCCACCTTCATCCTCGGCCGCTCCTGTAGACTGGCACGTATAAAGCATACACAGACTTGTACGGCACTCATTGCAACTAATCAAATTACTCGTAATTGATTGCTTATCGGACTAATTTTGTAATCATTTGATTACTTTTATGAAGGACGTAATGACAAGGGTAATCCGATTACTCTTGGAAGTATTCAAATGACTTGTAGCCCTTACTCTTTCCCCTCCCCTTCCTAACGGCGCCGTTTGTTTCTACAAGTTTTCAACCAATGAACTTTGAACTAATTTCCGACAAAAAGATGATATATAAAATTGGTGTATTATGTAGATGAGTTGTATGTAAGTCGGTGATTCTATCAATATTGAACAGTACAAAAGGCCCATTTCCAAACCGTCAGAAAAACCGGTCCTTCTGAAATGTTCAAGTAATCGGAAAAGTAAAGGTTACTTTTTTAAGTGACGGTCAATTACTTTTCCTGTCAAGTAGTCGAGCAATCTAAATGAATACTTTTGAAGCAAAAGTAATTGTAATGAAATTTATTATATTTTTAGTAACGTTGAAAACAATAATGTGCACCGAAGTGTCTTTTGCAGACGGCACGGCCCTTCTAAAGAAGCGTCCGTCAGCACCACGGGTACACTCTGAAAAGACGGCGGCGAACGGCTATACACGTTTTCCACAAGGGCGCAGCCATCTTGAATGTCACTTCCGGTATGGGTAAAACATCGTTTTAATATCTCCACGCCGCTGAGACGTGTTAACAAAAAATGCGTGATTGTTACACATTCTCGTTTCGCCTCACCTATATTTTCTCGCATATTCCAACTTGAAATGTTTTATTATTTTTTCGTCCCAGATACCAGATACGGAAGCCACGTGACAAAGAACGACGGGAAAGAGAAAACGTCTATAGATATGTTGTTTGCAGACTCTCCGGTAATCTTTCGGCCTTTGGCGGGAACTTTCACACGTGTCTATCACATAGAGTTATCTTCAAAGCCTCGCTGGTCAGGTCAATGAGTTCGATCGAGTAGTTTGTAATCAGGCTTTCAGGATTTTAGCTTAGTGTTTTTCTCTACCTTTCTAGGGTTTATCGTCAAGACGTCGCAGCTGCCACAAATCTGCGGGAGTTCGGGTTATCTTAAAGGTGGGAATCTTTCTTAGTTTTTCGCTTTCGTCTATTCACGATGGTGGAAATACCCCAGCTGGCCTGCCTCTTCTTTGTTGTTTTTATTGTAAACATCTTCGTCCCGGGTCAAGATCAAACGTATCTACACACGAAGGGACCAGCAAAACACGCAGACTTGCGTTGTTGTTACTATATATACATTAGCCAGATGCCCAAAATCAACATAGTTTAACGTTTAAAAGTATTTTAAGGCGCGCACATCGTACGCGATTCTTGCTCGCGGAGCGAGACAGCGCCCGTATGGCTTGGGACGCGAGCGAACGACGCATCTCAGTGTCGACAGCAGCGCCACCACTGCATCCTGACCGGCTGCTCTTTTTCTCACGCGCCGATGCTGACACCTCCCCTTCTATAGCCACCGTAACTGCGCGCCAGGTTTGAATTGCCATAACTGACCTTCTGTTGCCTCAGCAATATACCCAGCCACATAAAGTCTGCCTAGGGGACAACGAACGTTGTGGAGTCCAGAAGGTCAATAGCATATCGCTCGACCACATCAATGTTGTGAATCGAACGAAATTTGAGTAGCTGCGCCCAGGAACATGTCTACTAAAAAAGCTACTATTCGTAACTCCACGCTCCACGTGCTCGGAGCACGTGGAGCGAAAGCTCGCACTGCAGAACCCAGGGATCCTGGGTTCAATCCAACACCCCTGCCCGTTTCGATCTGGATGAGCATCGTACCGGCGTACGGTCGTGTATATCACTACTGCGAGGTGCACGTTAAATACCCCAGGCTAGCGGTTTGTACTGCACTGGCTCAATTTATCATTTACAGCTGAGACACCAAACGCCAGCAAAGGCAGACTAACGTCCTGCTGTATTAACCTACACACAACAATTTGCTTTGCAACTTTCAGATATTGTGGTACCGTGGTGTGAGAATCGTACACCCCAGCTGCTGGATGATCGGATTCCAAATGAAGGTGCTTATTTACCTGTTCTTCACGTGGAAGTATCAGGTACCACTCTTATAACCCTCGTACTTAACAAAATTAGAATTACGTACGGATCGCATACCCCAACCTCGTACCGCTGTTTTACGACGATCGTCTAGATGACAACCATTTTGATAGAAACTAGGGCGCTCGCAATATATGGTGAAAGTAGTGAATGTTCCAGTTTCCCTTAAGATTCGCTGCAACGAAGACTAAAAGGCCGACCTTATACCTTTAGCAGTTGGTTCCGCTACGAAAGAGTTCGGTTCGTGTAGCCGAGATGAGTCTTTAAAAAAATTACGTTCGTGCGTAGACAGCGTAAGGTCGGTCTGACTTGGAGTTCTGGCGACACTGTTTACGTTGTATACGAGAAATTTAGCCCGTGTAATACGACTCCTCGTCAGTTGTCATTAAGGTATATCACGCAATGATGATAAACAACCGAACGTCGGTAAGATGCTCATTCAGATCGAAACGGGCAGGGGTGGGGATTTAACGCAGGATCTCTGGATTTTGCGGCACGAGCTTTCGCGTCACGTGGTTCGAACTGCGGTGCGCTAATACGCTCGGCCACCTTGCTTGTCGCCTAACTTTCGATTCAACATATCTGCTCTCGACAAGTTCGCCAAAAGGCTTCAATCGGCCATTCAAGTCGTTTCGAGATCAAGGAATGTTCTTGATGGAAATTGTGGATTTGCTTTGCAGTCAGCCCATTCCATTATTAGTCTGTGTGCAACAGAGGTAGGAACCACGGAGGAGAGTCAGTGTAATGAAAAGAAGAGGCAGTAAGACGATTACTGATGTTAAAAACAATAAACAAAACGCTATGCGTTTCTTTCACTGCTGGAAGACAAAATGAAAGGATGGACAAATGACGCGTACTCTGTGTCATTGTAAGCGTTTTTATTCCTACATTATTTCATTTGTGGTGTAGGCGCTTTCTTTTATATAGCGACAAACTTACCCACGCGACTCTAGCAGTTTTAGCCGGCGAACTCAAAGGCCGCATTGCCCCTCGCACCGAGCTCGGTAACTTGGTACAGCAATCCGTCGGCAGCTTGCGGGGAGTCTGACAAGGTGCTGGCGGAAGTAACGTAAAGAACGTCGTAATTCTTGCCGCCGAAACAACACGAAGTGGTGAACTTTGTAGAAAATTTGATCGTGTTCAGGATTTTAGCTGCAAAAGCAAAAACGAGTATAGTAATTCATTAGCACAAGCTTCCTAATATCACTCGATTAAAATCCTTGTGAAACTTGCTTAATTCTCGCAAAAATATAATTGAACTTTTTTTTTTAATATGCATCACTGGAGAGCTGTAGACTGAGCAAAACATTTCTAAAAATTGGTAGGCTCGGAAGTTTAACCGTTGGTTCAACTATTGATTATTTTTAATCGTGAGTCCTAAAAACACTGGATCTGGCTCCTTTATATGCACTTCATATAGCAGACTAGTTAGCATAATTAGCATGGTACAGTTTCATGAATTCAACCTAAATGTAACCAGATGAACCGATTCAGAGTATTCTACTAGAATATCATCCAGAATTTTCAGCTGCAACATGCTTTCCAAAGAATATCAACCAATCCTAGACCTCAATCGCCTTGGTGATAATGAGGAGAACAAGACATATTCAAAGTTGCTCTGTGCAAAGATGTTCCGTGATGCCAAGCATGTTTTATCAACTTGAGACACATCTCAATAAAACTGCACCGGTAGTCCGGGGCATGATGTCAATATGTAAAAACCGGGTCAGCACCAAGCAATGCGTCATGGTTGTAAGCAAGAGCTAGTCTATTCGCTTGTGAGAAGGGATGTTCGAACGTAAAATAATTTTTCTAATCTACTTCATCAAGTATGTGTCTACGAAATTATTTGGTTCTCAAAGCATAAACTCGAGATTCTTAAGCTAAAGGTACAGAACGTTGCCACAAGCCTCAATTCTGAATTACCCGTTTTCGGATCGACTTGAATGATGGAGCCAGAACCAAAACATGCCATCCAGATCTTGTCGTTTACGTCCGTGGTCATGCCATCGGGCAACCCCAGGTTTTCATACCCAGGCGTGGTCTTGAAATCGATGAAGACGTGACGGTTGCCTGCGAATCGATCTTTGAGCGTTAATTGCTGGCATTATTCTGGCAAATATTACTTTTCGATATTAGGTAAGTGTCATCAGTGTCATATTATCATTATCTTCGTGTACAACCCTATCCAACAGTTTTTCGGCCACTGAAGAGCGGAAAAGGGCAGAAAGTAGGTACAACTGGTAAAGAGGACTGAAGAATTGTGCAAGAAGGGAGGATGAAAGGAAGAAGAGAAAGTTGCAATGCTTCTGCTGCTTTGAGCTGTTCATTTCGATGCTTTG
This sequence comes from Ixodes persulcatus, assembly GCA_013358835.2. NCBI lineage: Eukaryota > Metazoa > Arthropoda > Arachnida > Ixodida > Ixodidae > Ixodes > Ixodes persulcatus. Next base: position 31,711 of record JABSTQ010003748.1, read on the forward strand.
AGCTGAAGCTCAAAGCATCGGAATATATGATCTAGATGTCTACAGCAGTGTGCGCCAGAAAACATATCGGTGGCACAGTGCAGTGGTCTGAACTGCATGCAGACCACGCGAACAACAAAATTGTGATTATTTCGTCGTTTGGTTTGCTCACGACTGATTTCTCTCACCTACATCTCCGGTGTCAAGGTCGAAGTTGAAGACATATGTCTTCCCCGGAATAGAATCGTTGTAGAACATGGTTCGGTTGTCTGTCGTCCAAGCGATGCCATTGGACAGAGAAATGTGAGGCCCTTTCAGGGTTAGCTTTCCCTTGGAGAAGCAGTAAAAGTTGTTTTCTTCAGGAACATAGTTTTTTTAGGTTCACGTTCCTTGTCAATGTCCCTAATAGTGATGATAAGAGGGATATTTTTCAGGCGCTTTGTGTGCTGTGAACTGTACACTGAAATATACGTAAGCTGTTCGAAACTCACAATCTCGAGAGCGCATGGATATGCACGTTAAATGCTTTTATTGCACTGGTTCGTGCATCCTGGACATGTCCCAAAGCAGGAGGGTCGGGCCATCATATTGCCTAGCCCACTTGCCCACTTTGTTATTCTAAATGCTATCTTTGCCCACTTGCCCACTTTGGTATTCTAAAATGCTATAAGAGCATGCTTGTTATCTACTTTATTATCTACAGCGTTTTTTTATTGTTTTGTTATAGGTTTAAACAGACTTGACACGACTTTTCAGGGAACAGAAGATATATTTAGCTTACTTTTTTCCAAATACCACCAAAAATTAATACCGGTTGTGCGTACCCTACAAGACAGCCACTGGGTGTTTCTTTCTACGCACTAGAAGGTGCAAACAAAATTAAATACACAAGAAAACCGTTTGCCCCTCGACTTGCCATCGGAGCAAATGGCCACGTAATCCTAATATATGCCACGAAATTGTATGATTGCCACGCGCTGGGATTGTCTTTGCACAGGGCACCTACTGTGTTCCATCCAGACATCGTCAGGTGTCCGCTAAGACATTCTTTGCAACCGAGATAAAGTCAATGTGCTCATGCAGTGCTCGTGCCCAATTCATTGGCCGCATCGAACTATTCTCACACTACGGTGATCATTGCAACTACAATGATCGTGTCAAGCGCGTAATCCGACATCGTTTTATGGCCTCTTTGTAAGAATGAAATGTGTTAGTCCTGGAATGATATGTACGCATGTACTGCGCCATTATTGATGTGGCATCTTTTACTGTGTATTCGCTAAAGCGTTACCTCATGAGTCGAACTATCTAGAATGTCAGATCCAAATATGTAAAAAAAAAAAAGTTCGTCCACGAAAGAAGGCGTTACAGTTTTGCTTCAAGAGAATGGAATATACAGGGTGGGATCGAGAAAATGAAACCCGTTGTTTCCGCCCACTTTTTTTTCTCTTTCTTTAATAACTGATAAAAAAAATAAAAAGGAGATGTAGAGGTGTGTTCCTCTACATCACGTATTTTATTTACAGTATTTACAGTCTGGCTTAAGACATTCTGATAGTCTCGTCTCCGCTGCTCGCGATCGTCGTTGCCGGGTCTCGTGATCGCGCCTCTTTCTCCTCTTCTATTCGTAAGCGGTCACTACAAGTACTCCCCCCCTAGTGAGGAGGCGGAGGTGACGAGCGTTTACGTTCCTGAGGAAGCCATTGCCGTGAGGTTTCACCGGTCTTGTCCCGACTTAAGTTCCATGCATTGCCTGTCTGGAACTTAGCCTATCGAGGTCTTCGAAACGGTGTTGCCTCTTGTACACAAAAATCTGAGTCAAGGTGGGCAGCCTTAACTCTGTCTAACGAGACGACTTTCTCGTTGCCCTTTACCAGTAGTGTCACCGTTTTGTCACTGCGTCTCAGAACCTGAAACGGTCCATCGTATGTGGGCTGTAGGGGTTTCTTGACTCCGTCATTTCTGAGAAAAACGTGTGTACAGAGCAGAATATCAGCCGGAACGGACGTGTAACGTGTCGACGGTACCCTTGTGTAGGTAGGTCGGAGGTCCTGCATGAGGATACGGAGTCGTTTTACATAGTTTTCGGCACTCTCAATTTCGGTGTCACTTGATTGGTTGAAGAATTCTCCTGGCAGACGGAGTGACGTACCGTACACCAACTCGGCCGTGCAACAATTAATATCCGTTTTGAAAGCTGTTCGTATGCCGAGCATAACTAATGGTAGAGCTTCCGTCCATGCAATGCTGTTTGGCTGAGCCTTGATTGCTGCCTTGAGCTGACGATGGAATCGTTCTATCATGCCATTGGATATCGGATGATACGCTGTGGTGTGGATGTGCTTGACTCTGAGAAAATGGGAAAGGCTTCGAAACAGTGATGATTCGAACTGTCGTCCTTGGTCGGTGGTGATGGTTTGGGGAACGCCAAATCGGCTTACCCACATTTCAATTAGCGTTTGCGCCACTGTTTGTGTTGTGATGTCTCTCATCGGAGCGACCTCGGGCCACCGCGTAAAACGATCTATGGCGGTCAAGATGTAGCGGTATTCATGCGATGGGGGAAGCGGTCCTACAATGTCAACATGAATTTGGGCGAAGCGGGCATCTGGTGGGTTGAACGCGCCCAATGGTGTGATGATATGCCGGTGTATCTTTGCACGCTGACATTGCACACATGTCTTGGTCCATGCCCGCACATCAGCGTTGATGCGCGGCCAGATGAATCTTGGCACAATAAGACGTTGCGTGGCTCTTATTCCTGGGTGGGATAGGCCATGGAGGGAATCAAAGATTGTCCGGCGTAAATGGGCGGGGATAAAAGGTCGCGGTTGTCCTGTCGACATGTCGCATGCTATCGTGTCGTCAGAGCCATGCATCCGCACATCTTCGAAGATAAGTGTTGCTGAAGTCGTTCGGAGCTTTTGGAGTTCGGCATCAGCGCGTTGGGCTGCAGCAAGCTCCGCATAGGGGACCAGATGAGGTTCGAAGGAGCATCGATTCACACCGATCCTGGAGAGCGCATCAGCCGCAGCGTTCTCTGTGCCCTTGACGAAGCGGATGTCGGTCGTGAACTCTGAGATGAAAGCCATCTGCCGCACCTCTCGCGGAGTGTGTGCTGTGCTGTTGGATGTTAGTGCAAATGTCAGCGGTTTATGGTCGGTCAGGACAAAAAAGGTTTGGCCTTCAACAAAATGCCGGAAGTGCTTGATTGCGAGGTATATAGCCAGCAGCTCCCTCCCAAAGGTGCTGTAGCGAACTTCTGTTGGTGAAAGTTTTCTTGAGAAGAATGCCAGTGGATGCCAGTTATCTTCTACCTGCTGTTGTAGAACAGCTCCCACAGCACCATCAGAGGCGTCAACCATAATGGAGATGGGTGCGTGGCGCTTCGGGTGTATTAGGAGCGTGGCGTTGGCAATGGCATTTTTAACTGTCTCGAAGGCATGATGGGCGGTTTCATTCCACTGCAGTAGTGACGTTTTCGTCTTGTTTCCTTGCAGCATTGCGAAAAGTGGTTGACTTATATGAGCGCAATGTGGGATGAATCGACGATAAAAATTAGAAAGCCCCAAGAACTCACGGAGCTTCGTTGTCGTCGTCGGTGTTGGAAAGTTTTTGATGATATCGACCGTCTCATGCAGTGTTCGGATCCCGTGGCTATCTACGTGGTGTCCAAGAAAACGTATTTCTTTGACACCGAACTCACATTTTGTCGCATTGACGACGAGCCCGTATTCTTGCAACCGAGAAAAGAGCTGTCGAAGATGGTTGGCATGTTCTTCAGGTGTGCGACTGAACACCAAGATATCATCGATGTAAGCGAATGTGAAGGTCAAGCCGCGAAGAACTTGATCAACAAAACGTTGGAAGGTTTGCGCGGCGTTCCGAAGTCCAAACGGCATTCTCAAGAACTCAAACAAACCAAACGGTGTGACGATCGCAGTCTTGGCAATGTCTGTAGGTTCGATGGGAATTTGGTGGTAGGCTTTAACCAAATCCACTTTGCTGAAAATAGTGGATTTGGTTAAAGCCTACATGATGTAGAGGTGATGTAGAGGTGATGTAGAGACACCTCTACGTGATGTAGAGGTGTGTTCCTCTACATCACGTAGAGGAACACACCTCTACAGAGACATTGGCTGCTGCTATAGCAGCGCCGGCTACTCCTTTAAACTTAAGTGATTCGCGTCCATTTCCTTGAGAGTTCACAGTTGTCACATAAAATAAACACTGCACATAAATAAACCACGCATCGCAGAAAGCTGAAACTCCGTGAGAAAGTTACGATAGTGGTAGTGATAAAATGCGAAAATTTGATCAGATGACATTAACTGGATCAGAAGAGACATATAAAAACAACAAAAAAAATTATCTATGAGCCGATGTTTACCTAAGCCTAATTTGCATCATACCGATATTTGAGATTGAGGGCGCCTGTAGTATCGATTTCAGTTTAAAAAAAAACAAAACATGTCAGTTAGAAAGACACTATGGTTTTCTCTTGCTGACAAGTGTTTTCATTGACATAATTGCTACACGCGCCCACAATCTCAAATTACAATTTCAACATTGCCTCATATAAAATATTTGTTTTTCTTTTGTATTTTTTTTATCTAGGTAATCTCACGTGCTCAAGCTTGCGCATTTTATCACCACCGCACGTTCTCGCGGAGTTTCAGAAGTTCTGCGATGTGTAGTTCATTTGTGCCGGTCGAAAGCCCCAGCTTCATTTTCTCGATCTCACCCCGTACATAATACCTAGATTTCCGGACAGAGTAAGAACGGCAGAGCGTTTGTTTCGAACGCCTGGCTTCCAGCACGCGCTCCGGCCACGCCTTCCGCTCTGCTTTGGCTGCGCGCGCACGCACGACGAGCACAAAACGCGGACCCGGTGTCGAAGGTGGAACCATATATCCTCCTATATACTGACAAAGACTGAAAGATCGCCACGAGAAGCGGCCGCCGAAATGGAAAAGGTGGAGCGGCAGACAACGGATGAGAGGAGAGCCACGTGACTGGCGCCCCGCTGCGGCGAGACGCCCAAAACACACCTCTCCCGAGTGAACAAGTGTGTTTCGGGACCTTGCCGCTGCAAAAGCTGTGCGCTGACGTCCAGCTTCCCAGCTGGTCATTGGGTTTTAGAGACAGCGAAGGAAAAGTGGATTTCAAGACAGTAGAGATTACCAAGCAAAGATTAAGTGAATGGTGGCAGAAAGCGAGAGAAAACTAGGCATTTTCTTATTAACTGATGGCAAGGGGGATTTATAGCCTCACTTTCTTTTCAGTACGGAGTGAATATAGTTTTCACATTTAAATATTCTAAGCTTAAAGGGTAAGACAAAATGGCTAGGTGGCGTAAGCTACCGCCCGATCCAAAGGGCTCAGCCGTATTCATCCATCGATCCATCCATCCAGAGAAATGGCTCTTAGATGCTCTGTGCTACCAGATCCTAGCGCTCTAAATCTGCGAGCGGGCACTCATGGCTCCGTCGTCGAACTGTTAAGTTTTGTGAGTATAGAGGGGGCTATGGTGGAACGCTCGGGCTGGAGGTGGGACAACTGAAGTTTCTGCCTCCCGTCTTCACCTTGTCAGATATTATAGAGTTCTCTATTACATACCTGCCCAAAGACGCCCCATGGCATCACACTTGCCGTTGTTGATCCTCAACCGCACGGGAGGATTTGGGCCGAACATTTCGGCAAGGAGAGTTTGAGCCCCTTTGTCGGGGTCAAGCTTGTAGACTCCATTGTTCATGCACACCATTAGCTTGCGTTGTCTTCGGCGTAAGGAATCAGGTTGCCTATCTCGCCATCTGCGGAGTAAGGACCTCTTCATGAATGTGCGTTTTGCATTTGGTGTTCGGTGATGACTTGCGTGCAGTGATTTGTACACCCTTCTAACATCGCTCCAACAGACACCGAGGCTGAGTTTAAGACCCACCTTCCCCAAAGTACACACGAGGCTATGGTACGAGCACACACCTACCTCCCCGGAGTCCCTTCAATTTTTAACACAGTTGGACAATGAATAAACCTCCTGGATGCGTCTCCTCCACCAGTGAGTACCGAATTACTGAAGCAGTTACATTTTATAAAGAAGGAAAGAAATGACTGATGGAAGTGGTAGTGCCGAATAGCGCATGCTATACCTAGTGTGCCTCAATGCCCTTCTATTTAGGGTGATGCCATCGTTTGTAGTACCCGATGCCGACAGCACGCGCTCACAGCTAAAATACAAAGAAATCGCTAGAAACAAAATGTCGCCGTAACACAGTCAGCGCCACGAGCGCGTGCAGGGACACGCTCTTTCACGCGCTTCAGAACAAAAAATAAAAATAAACGTTCGAAACAAAATGGCCAGATGTCATCACCCCAAGCAAAGCGCACATGGAGGCACCCTAGCTATACCTAGTTATAGTCGGATTTTCCTATGCCATTTACCACTGCGAACATCCTTCCTGTGGGTGCGTACAACGCACATTGACACAAAGTTTACTCCACTGTCGGCACAATTTTTAGCGAGACATTCGGCGTGACCTCAGTTAGTAAAAAAGAGCTAGGCCAAGGATACGTTTTAAGACCGTCTCACCTAGGTAAAGCGCCTTCCTACGGATCTCTAGTTGGTCGGTTTCAATTCCTGTGGTGCCCTCAACTGACGGAGGCCTATTGCGGGAACGGCGCCGTGTAACCGAGATTTCGGCTGTACGTGAAGAAATCTCAAGGGTAATCGAAATTAACCCTCCGCCCATTCGCTGGGTGCTGCCACGTGTTCGTTGTTGGTTTGACATGTTATACCCCCACATTTTTTTTGGTCGAGTATTTTTCCAGCCGCTTGCACGACGAAAATTTCCTTGAGTTCAAGCATATTGTTTAAAAATACTTGTTGGGATAGCTGTAATGATGCAAAGGATACGTTTATGCTCGAAGAGAGACGTACGCAAAAAACGAGACAAAACAAGTGGTTTACCGTGTCCCCGATTCTGTGTGTCTGTCTCTGTTTGCGCGTGCAAGATTCTTGAGTACTAATCTTATTGTTACATTCGTTGAGGCGTTCAGAGTTTGGTCAGGTCAACATGGCATAATATATGTCCAAAAGACCTGGGCGCAATGACGGGGGCTTCTATGTATTTACCGAGATGAATGACGTCGGTCTCTGCCTTGGCCAGAGGATCGAACCGCATGATATCGCCTGTCGTTGCGTCAACGTAGAGCAAGGTGGAGCTGCGATAGCCCCAGTGAGGTCCTTCGCCCAAAGCGTTCCGGCGTGCGCCGGTTTGCTCCACCTTCATCTTCGAAAACGCTTCTGGCAGAGGATGCTTCTAAAGTCGGGTCCGTCAGCATCACTCCACACCGCTCTGCGATTTGAAACCGGCGACGAGGGAAACGGCGTTTGCACACTCTAGTTAATCTTTCCGTTGGCGGCAAATACAACTCTCTCTCTCTCTCTCAAAGTTATCTGAAAAAGCGCATCCGGCGTATATGATTGAGCGTCTAGCTGTTATCGCGTTTGTGATTATGTTTGTAGGTTCTTCGTTTCCCCTATTTAGACGCTACCTGGAGCCCTAAACTCGTCAAACGCAACGAAAATTCGCGGAGCGCGCCGATTGGACGTTGGAGAAAAAAAGCGCGAAGTCATCGTCGTGATAGGCCAATCGGTGCGCTCAGTCAACATCGGCCCCAACTTTGTGTTTGACGAGTTTAGAGGCCCTGATGTCATAAACGCATTACGGGATTAGACAGTGTTTCCCCGAACACTTTCAAATATCTCTATAAATAAGAAGATTAACAAAAAAAAAAGTGAAAGCCGTTACAACTCCCTGTAACGCCGAATTAGAGCGCAGCTCTTGAGGAGGAGGCAAGGGTACTGAGGGGGAGGGTATACGCCTCCTCCTCCTTCTCCTCCTCCTCCCCTCATTCTTCAATCTCATCCGGGGAGGGGGTCACGTGACCTCGGGGGGAGGGGGGGGGGGGGTCACGCAACCTCGGGGAGGGGGGGCAACGTGACCTCGGGGAGGGGGGTCACGTGACCTCGGGGGGGGGGGGGGGGGGGGGGCTCGCGCGGTGCATTATGGGACATTTCCCATAATACACCGCGCGGTTACGCCGACGGCGACGCCGACGCCGACGCCGCTCAAGCCGGAAACGGTCGCCTAAGAGCTGCGCTCTAAAAACTTTATTTGGGAACACACTGCTAATCAAGGCGGACGTCAGAGACAGCCAAAAGCATACTAATTAGCTAAACAATAACATAAATTTTTCTTATCAGCTTTTTAATAAATGAAAACAAACTTCTCTTTTTTCTTATTTCAGCTTATTTCAAAAGACAAAAGACGGGATGTTCTGACGAGACCTCGGTGTCGCTAAGTAAATGAAATAATACAATAATTTATATGAACACTATGGACAAACCAGCAGAATAACATACATTTAGGAATGCTTGAACAACAAAGCAACAAAAACAATTAAAACATCTAAGAATAAACGGAGCAGTAGCGTCAAACACTGCTAAAAGCATACGCAACATTTTCTATTTCAGTTGTTGCCCGTGACTATCATCAAAGTTTCTTTCAATATTATCTTGTATTTGCTTAGCGAGATACCAGATGTAATGAGTGTTTAGACATAACTGTATGTGTTAAGAAAGTTTGGAACTTGATATACAAGTGTTTGTTGGCCCGCGTCCTAAGTTTTGGAAGTTTACTTCATTACGAGTGTTATAATGGTGGTCGGGTATAGTGCAGAGTGATGGATAGGTTGACTCTCTAAGTCTGTGGTGCTGAAAAATGTAGCGTGCCTGTCTATAAACGAATAGTTGATAGAATTTCAGTATTTTATATTTTTCGAAAAGTGGAGAGGTGTGTGCATCATGTTCAGAGTTATCTATTAAGCGAACAGCCTTTTTCTGCAGTAAATTTAGATGTGTGATATTTGTCGGTCGTGTGAACACAAACAAGAAAGCACTTTTGCTACATATAAATGCATGATTGAGCTGGTACTTGAGCCATTCCGGCAGAAAATATTTAGCAGAGGAAACCAAGCGAACTGATTTCGAGATTTCGTTTCTTATTTTGTTAACGTGGTTAGCCCAGTTCCAATGTTTATGAAACTAGAGTCCAATAAATTTGTGATCATGTACGCGTTCAATTTCAGTATTTTTTTAATTTAAGTTCAATATTTGTATCGAGGGCCCGGTTCGCCGAGGAAAATATTCTATATTTTGCATCGTTTCTTGAATTTAGACATAAACCATTTGCAATTAGCCAGGGTGAAAGCTAGAGTAAATATTTGTTGACTGTACGCTAAGATTGGCTCCTGAAAATTAAAAAAAAGAAATAATTTGTTTCATCGGCGTATGATATTAAGTCTTCGGTAAATGGTACATTAGGCATATCTATGATAAATCAGAAACAGCAAGGGTCCCTGAAATCAAGCCTTGTGGCAAGCTATGTTTTATTAATTTTAGAAGTGATTTTGAGTTGTCATAGACCGTATGCTGTGTACGAGATGTAAGGTAATTAGTGATAGCGTTCGGTTCCTCGTGTGCCATATGCCTCAAGCTTTGAAAGCAGACTGCTTTACAGAGTGAAAAGCTTTATGGAAATCGATAAAAAAAAAAAAAAACTCCCAAAGAAGTGATTTTTATATTTTGTATATTTATCTTTGATATGCAAAAGTGCAAATTCAGTTGTTTTACACTTCTAAAGGTCATATCTGTCTGTCTATGATGACGATGTATTTGCAACAAACCAAACAATTTTGAAACTGTTCGTTAATTATTTTCTCAATTATTTTCGATAACATTTGACTCTTGCTGATCATAATCGAAAACCCATAAATCAGTCAATTTTAGGACGACTTGAAGCGCGTGCGAAGCGCGGGGTTACGCTAAAGGTATACCACTCGTGCAGCAAACGCAGGGTCGGCGACGCGAAAACCGCCAGTGATAAGAATATGGTCTGCGTTTTCGTATCACTGACATTGTGCCTGCTGCACGAGCTTTAGCGCACCCCCGCGCTTCGCACGCCCCTCATGTCGTCGTACAGTTGACTGACTTAGGGATTTTCGATGACGTTCAACAAGTTTCTAATAGGAACCATCCCTTTATTTTCACTAACTAGAAAGTTAATTAGTAAACTTTAGGCAATTATTTTACAAGTTAGCTTTTTTTTTCAATCCCTGATGTCCGCTGCGACAGGTGGTTTGTTCCCGAAACGAGTTTCTTTTTCTCTCAGACACCCCATTTTTAGGGATGTTTAACAGTATTCGCAGAAACACCCGGTGTGTTCTATTAAAGTAACTGATAAAATGCTGACAAATCTAAGCTAAATACGACGTCGTCATTTGTGTTTAAAGGGGCCCACCAACAGCTTTTTGACTGGTTTGAAGTTCGCGCTGAAACGGAGCTCCATGAAAGCAGGAACACCGAGGGAAAAAAATATTACAGAAATTCGCAATATTTTGTGAGTTATTAACAAATTAAATATTGCAGAAAACAACTTTAAATAAGCAAAACATTGCGCTTCATGACGTAAAATGAAACAGTTTAGCGATTGGGTTGGCCAATTGGACGCGAGTTTGGTTGATAGCCCGTCGGCCCGGTCGGCCATTAGGCCTCGCTGCAACCATCGTAGCTTTGAAATCGGGTTGCCATCATCGATGAATTTACCGGGCTTATCGGATTTTGAGCGCCGAATTCTTGAAAAGGAGTGCGGAGCTGGGCGTCGCGCCGTACGAGGACACACCACGCAAGCGCCGCGACGCGTCTCTGCCTCAGTCCGCTTCGACAGCCGCGGAAGGCTCGTCAGGGCTCGTCTCCCGCCGCAACTCCGCCACCGGAGCCACCTCGGCGAGTAGGAGGTACTCCGCCGCTGGGAGGCGCGCATGAGTGACGAGCGACGAGGCGTTGTTTTCGCCCTTTTTGAACTTTAATTTGCAACTTTATTAGCTCTATAAAAACGACTTTTTAGAGAAATAATGACGGTTAACGTGTGATATACTTTATTCCGCTTCAAAGTTTCTGGGACGGCTCTCGCCAATCACGAAACCCAGTGAATGTTATTCGCGACTCCAACTAACTATAGGTGGCGCCACTAATTTTCCAAAATGGCGGTTATAGTGAGGGTCGGAGATGCGTGCTGCGGTTGAGCCTGTCTAGTGTGCTGGCTTCACTGAGCGACAGAATTTATTCCTGGTAATACGAGGAAACTAGGGTGTTATGAGCGCAGGTCACCTCCTTATCCTGAAAACAAAAACGGTGTTTAGCGTAATATTTACGCAAGGATGAGCGTTTTAATTCTGGAGCGAAACCGAAACTAACCTCTATTTTGGATTTAATTTCTCGGTATAGGTCTTAATTTCGGATTCTTTTATAACTCGAGATGTGTCTCACATCGTATTATTTTAGTTAGAGAAGTTGTTCGCGGAAAATTTATTTTGTGACATACATGTTTGATCCAGGCTGATATTTGTAGTTGTTGTAGTTGTTGAAAAAATCAGCGCTGATATTTGTGCGTTCTCGCTGCATTTTCTCGCTCAGATAATTGTCATAGTAAATAATGACCTGCAGGCCTTTTAATGGGTTTTTTGGTATTTAGATGATTAACTGGTTTAACTTTATTCCCAGCACCAGACTAAGATAATAATTCCAATTTTTACAATATGTTCACAAAACGTATAAAATAATAAACGCTGTTCCCACTGCAACAACCCAAAGACGGAATGTTTTTTATAGCAACGCGTGACGCATAGGACTTTATATTACATGCAGTGTTTGACTGTTTGTCTTTCTTGATAACGATGTCCGAGTTTTTCATATGCTAAAAAGAAAACAAAATTATACCTTTCTGGAAAGACTATAATGATTAAATTGCGTATTTTCGTGATCTTGGCGTTAATTGGGGGCATACATTGCCGCGATTTGTATTAATAATAATAATATTAAAATTCAAATATTTTAATACGTCATTTTTTATGCTGTAATATAATTTGTTGCTTATGATTTAATTTCAAACGCGTGAACAAATATGACAATCAAAAGTGTGCTATTTATCACCACTGGTGCCAATTGCAGCATTTTGATTTACCAAGTAATAAAATAAAAATAGTCTAAAATCAATGAAAACATTCTAGCTAATGTGAGAAATCCATGTGAAATTACAATAATTGTGGGTAAAGTATATTTGGCTATCAAAGTCGCGACTTTTGACAATCGGCAAAACGTCCAAAGTCGCCGCCAATATCCTTCACGACCAAATGCCCATAAGTAAAAAAAAATGAAAGAAAAAACATTTTTTTTAATTATTAATCTTTTCATAACACTTTCATTTTTACGCTCCGTCGTTTTGCCAATCTCACTCTTTCCAGATCGAAGGGACGCCTACCTGCTTGCACGTCTGCTCACTGCAGCACGTTTCGTTGGCGTTGGAAGCCTCTGAAACAGTAGTGCGTTTTAGTATTGCGTATACGAGGGAACGCAAGCGCTGTGTGCTGGCGTCAGCTTTGCGTGTTCCATACTGCGCGTGCGCGGAGCCCAAAATTGCGGCCTTGGATGGCGCATGGCGATGAGGCGCACGCGCAACGTGGGGCACGCAACTCTATCACAAATGCACACCGCTTGCGTTTGCTTGTATGCGCATTCTATGCGCAATACTAAAACTCTCCAGTGAGGTACAATCCCATACCGGCTGCAGCACTACGTTAGGACCGTGAATAGTGTTGTTTGCATTCAGAAATGACATTTCGCGAGCCATGATCGCGAGTAGTTCCGCCGTGCCCGCTGAGCAGGAGAATCGGGGGACCCTCACTAGAGCGCTTCCCGTGTCCGCCGCCGGAGGGCGAGCGTCGAGCTGGACACGCGACACACCTCGCGGCGCCACCGTCGGAGGAGGTGTTTCCGAGTTGTCAAATTAAAATATGATGCGCTAATATTTTTAAACTCTTTCGTTGTCCACTGGGTTTCCGGGACCACTAGCGTGGAGAAACCGCAAAAAAAAAGTAGACGCTCAAATACTGTTGGAGGGCCCCTTTAAAGCAAAGAGAAAACAATAGGAAGTGTGCATGTTGCGTAAGGGACTATTAGGGAATTCTGGCTTACCGTTTCTCTGGAGGAAAATCCCGGGTCGTGAAGGATAGTCGCTTGTTTCCGTTTTCCAGGAAATCCCACGTTCAGTGGCTTTGGCGCCCATGGCCGTCCCGTTGATCCAGGCGCTTCGCACAACCGGTGCCCTTGCGCCATGCCGGTGATATCGCTCGTCATAAGGCAGTTTCAGTAAATCGTTCCAATAACTCCGTTAAAGGTAGCCGACATCTTTAAGGTGCATTTGCGCAAGTATCGTGATATCGGGTGTCGTTATCGGAGCAATCGGAACAGTCTAGATTTCCCATAAGCGCCGTCGCTTCTTTGTCATTGTGGATGAATGCAGACGCCGAAACGACCTTAGTGCCCTATAGGATTACGATGCCACGTCAGTGAGGGCTGTAATGACACAATATAAAGACAGCTTAAGAAGTCCCGGGCGTTGCTCATTGCCTTTACGCTTCTTGCTTCATGATTCGTTTTCGGCTTTCTTATCGGCTACTACAGCAAGTTAATTGGCTGTGGCGTGGTAAGAAGATAATCGGGAGTTGCATCGCTCTCTGTTTCTTGAGTTGTATGTTACTATAAAGGCACGCAATCCTTTGGTGCGTTCGTCAACACATTATGCGCCTGGCAAGTGGTCGCATTTCGGACTTCTGCGCGTGGGAAAGGAGGTGTGAAGGTGGGAGAGGGGGTTATACTAAGCTCCGCCTCCTCGGGGGGGGGGGGGGGGTCGCCGATGTAAACATCTCGGCGTCGGCAATGGCGGACGTGCTGTAGCAGCTGTGGCTGTAGCCGGCGTGAGTCCCTCGCGTGGTTGCTGGTTAAAAAAAAAAAAAGAAATGACTGCATCTCCACGTGGTGAATGATGTTGATTGGGGCGAAGCTCTGATGGTGCTGATGACACTGATTCTATTGTTCATAGGTAGTGCTGATGGTGCTGATTTTTTTTTTATTGCTCATAGGTACTACTGAGTTCCGGGTTGCGTTTCGACTTCATAATTACTGCTTTATGGTCGGTGAAATGCAGAGCCAGTGGTTCTTGTAGCGGATCAGCTTGGATCCGCTAGATGCCGTGGGAACGCATCTCCACCGCTTAAGTCAACGGTCCATGTCAGAAAGAGAATGTGTGGTATGGAACGTGGTTATATACGCATTTGAGCATTTGACCGCAGCGCCCTCTCGTCTATAAACGTTTAGCCAATGCATGCAAAGTTTAACGCGATTATATACGCATTTGACCGCAGCGCCCTCTCCTGTATAGACGTTGAGCGGCTACATGCAACGTTTTATTCATTACATCCCCGGCTCTTGAGTTACTACCACATCTCAGAGCCCCCTACTCGTCCTGCAGTCGTGACCGAGTGGTTAAGGCGATGGACTATAGTCGGTTACAAGTTAAGAAGGTAGGAGAAGCTCCTCCCACAAGCGTGGTGCGCCGGTTTCAAATCCCTCCGCAATCGAAAGAAGAGTTCACAGGAAACGCTCCTTGTTCCGCTTCAATAGATAGATAATGGCCACAGAGTGGTGCCAACTTGTCTCCGACCCCCACCTTTTAACAAAGCGACCTTTGTATTCATCGGAGAAGGAACCGAGCCCCTGAAAGCAGCCTTTGTATCAATCGGAGGGGGAAGCTAATCCCCGAAAGTCGTCTTTGTTTCCATCGGAGGGGAAAGACTCTAATCTCCCTCTCGTGGCTTCCACAATGCTAAGTCAAAGTCGAAAGATAAAGCAAATATGTACAGAAAGGCAAGACCCTTCTCGCGCGTTGGCCGCAACATCACGGAAACGATGGGACGCTATTGGATGCGGAGGTGGCGGAGGGATATATGATTCCCTTTGAGGGGCATTTGCCGCTACCTTCTTGACTTGTAACCTACGGGTCTCCCCGCACAGGTTCGAATGCTGTCGACTGCGCAAACATTTTTTTCTTTTTTTGTGAGCACGGACGGACGGACGAACGGACGGACAAGGCTAGACCCTAAGGAGCTTCGCCCCTAAAAAAAAGAGAAACGAACGTTCTGCTTCTGTCCTGTGTGATTATGAAATCGGCTCCGATCAGGCGTTGTACAAGTGGCAGTGTTACCAGGTGAAATAAAAAACGTGCTGCGTCTTCGGATGTGGTGGGCGCATTCACGACGGTGTGTCGCATTTTAAATTTCTGGGAGGATTGACAGATTGAGAGCTCTTTCTTGATTCGGTGGATGGTGGTGCATGTCCGTTCTTAGTTGGTGGAGCGATTTGTCTGGTTAATTCCGATAACGAACGAGACTCTAGCCTAATAAATAGGTGCGTGGTTCTCTGCACCTTGCGCCCTGCCGCACGAAACAGAGCAATAACAGGTCTGTGTCTGTGATAGCCTTAGATGTCCGGGGCCACACGCGTGCTACAATGAAGGAAGCAGCGTGTTTTTATCCCTGTCTGTTAAGACAGTAAGCTTAATCGGATTACACCCGAGCAAGTGTTCGTCTGTTTAAATAACAGGACATTAAAAAATAAGTTTCCATAAAATTTCGCCAAAAATAAAAACAATAATTACTTCTTGGTGTTCACGCGTCTACGACATAACTTCCGCGATACGCTCGACGCCGGTCGGGTAGCTCGATTGATCTTGCTCGGATTCTCTTGCACGGATTAGCAAAGCTTTTCAGACTTTTACCACTTAGGTTTATGCCAAACATACATACCCGAATAAGCTAATTGACAATAGCTTTTTAGTCGCGCGAGAAAAATGTGACAACAAGCAGCGATCGAGCACGTTTGGGCTATGATGTGCTCGGTAGCGATCGCACAGCCGCATTTGTTTATTTGCAGTCACTACATCGGCTGTCATCTGCCTTTAGCTGATTATCTTTGAACAACTCATCAAACGCGAGGTACCATTCTTCGCACGCTCGCTCGCTCCTTGATAGGTGTCTGCTAGTTTTTAGACAAAAACACATCGTACCGCTCGAGTTATTTTGTCTCTGAAAGGCGAAGTCGAGCTCGCTCGTAAACGTAAGACAACTGTTGAACAGCAGACGACGTTGCAAAGGAGCAGACGACGCTCAGATAGTGGGTCGCGGCGACCAACTATCTTTCCAATCGAGCCAATCAGAGGTCGGCGTTCTGACGTCACCGCAACCCCTGCGCAAGAAGCAGACGAACTTGCCCTCCGCATATTTGCACGGATGGTTGCAATGCGTTTGCTTTGAGCGCATTGGACATGTTTGAGCTTGTGAAGTCGGTATAACGACCATGTGAAGAAGGCGCGCGATCGCAAAAATGAGTTTGATCGGGTATGGAAATCGATCGAGTCTCCCCACACCTAAACGAAGTCTGAATAAATACGTATCTTGACGACCCAACAAGCGTCACCAGACTTAGCGCCCGAACTGGGGCTTCGAAAATGAGGTAACTTTATGCGGGGACGACGATCCTTACCCCATCGACCACCAAATTACTTGCACCAACGAGGTGACTCGACTGCCCCGTCAACAACGATGAACGGGGACAACTCGGAAGGCGACGACGCGTCACCGGAACTTTAAGTTGAAGACGTCGTTCCACAGTTCAAAATCAAGGGATCCTCTCTGAGAGACACGAAGCAATAGACCCTTTCCGAAATTCAGTCTGGCCACTTTGATCACCATCATCATCGGAAAAATGGCACATTTGCCGTACTGATGGCGGCCTTCTGTTTACTGATAAAGGAAGAAGTTGAAGATGCTCCTTAGCAGATAATTGGAGGCTTATACATTCATGACGTTAGCACGATGCGAAGCAGGAATTGAAAGGAAGATCTGCGTAAGCATTCATTTCTAGCTCGGGCCCAGCCAATCTGTTGGTAGCATCAAGGTGCTCCAAAGCCCCTTGATTTGTAGAACTTTATCAAGCCGTGTACGTGGGTTGACGCTTCGTTCTGACTGGTTGCATCTTTGTTTCTATCGTCACTGAAAGAGATCGAGAAGGAAATGTACAGTAAAGCGCACACTGTCGTTTGACGTTGAGTTGCCAAAGTGACAGCGCCCGATAAAATACGGCAGACTTCATTTTGATTGCCGCCATTAGCACCGCAAAAGTTAAACTGCCATTAGAGCCACCAGAGGGCACTGAATTTCGGGAAGGGTCTATTACTCAGCTGAGGCAACACCTTTTTAGTCAACGTAAAATTCCCGCCACCTTGATGTCCGCCCACTCCGCAAATGCTGCTGGACAAAGCGCTTCTTTGAAATCTGTGGAGACCCTGCTGCGCGGACTACCATCATACCCGGTAATCCAGAGGCTCAATTGCTTGGAAGCCGCGACCTCGGGCAGTAATTGTGAAAGTGGGCATGAGGGCTCCAACCAGCAGAGTCAGCGGAAAAAAGACATTCGAGAAAAAAAAGGTCAAGCGTCAACAGCTGCCTTCTGAACAGCAAGACATCGTACTGCACTTAAGTGGCACTGCCAGTAGCAGCATCAAGAACCTTCCGCACCTAAGCGAGCTTAACACACAAGGAGACGGTGTCAGTCATCGAGCTCAACAGTCCACTGTGACTGTAAGTGCAGCCCCACTCCTCTCCAGTGATATAACTGACTGGTTCCATCCAGTGGAATTCTGCTTAAATATTAATGGCAAATCAGAAGATTTCGCACTGCCATTGTTGACATAAAAGTTTCCTTTAAAACACTTTGCTCGGATGCTGTTCGAACTCATCGCCAAGAATATAAGCATATGGAATTACATAAACGGTCAGTATTTCGGTATCACTATATTAAAAAAAAAAAAACCTGTTAAAAACTAAAAAAAGTAACGTTTGCTCGGAGGCGGTCTCCAACGAAAACCTGCATAGGGTAAGCTACCCAGAAGATGCAGCTGGAAGAGGAATGCCCCTTCACGAGAAACGAAGCCCATAAGTGCGAGCTGCTTCTTGTATCTCTCAATGACAAGACGAAGCGCATGCATTTTGACAGAAGCTTCACATTCCTTGATGGATGAATGCGCTAGACCACTCGGTACCCGAGTGGGCCAGCGCACATGCACCAGCCCGGTGCACGTGCATCAAATGCTCGTGCTGCAGAACCCAGAGATCCTGGGTTCAATCCCCACTCCTGCCCGTTTCGATCTGGATGAGCGTCGTACCGGCGTGTGGCCGTGCGCCACTGCGTGATGCACGTTAAAGACCCCAGGTTGTACTGCACTGGCTAAATTTCTCATCTACAGCTTAGACACGAGACGCCTTATATTGAGCCTGACTTCCGGCTTTTCAAAACATACACACAACATTATTATTTAATATTATTGACTCCTTTAAGAAGTTGGATCGGGCAGCGGGAAGGTCAAGAATGCAGAAGCAAAAACGTTAAGAGTTTTGGATACCCACGAGGATGCGAAAGAGGAACTCGGCTCTTTCGTCAACACTAAGCGGCAGCAGCAGCCGAAGGAGCACTGTCAGGGACAAACTGCTTTGTGTTCTGAGAATGGCAAACCACTGCCAAGCCAGACCAGCCGAAAACAATTTTATAGTCAGAAAGATGCAGCCCCGATCAAGATTCAACGGAGCTCCCGTCAGAAAGTTCTCAAACGCTGCATGAATTGCAAGCAGGAAAGGCGTTTTGTTACATGTTGCAATAAGCCTTTGACGCAGGATTTTCTTGAAGAACAACGTGCATTTCAAGCTGTGCCTAACGTTGCAAATGATCAGAAAAACCTCCGATCTGGTATCATCAGGGCCTGCAGGGCGACACCATGCGGTTCACCGAATACACTTTGAATCCTATGCGAGCAACGCGAACGCCTTCCTTTCGAACCACTGGGACTTATAACGATAACTCGTTCCACGGTTAGGAAGAAACGAGGAAAGAGGCTTTGTTTCCTGTTTTAGAGGAATTAGAACAACACTGTCTTGACCATCATAATTATTCCCGAGCGTGACGGCCGGAATTGCTATGACACTTCTTCAAAAAGCAAAACAAAAAAACAAACAAGGCTGCACTGTCTTTTGCAGCGTCTATATATCCCAATCAAATAGAAGGACCTTGTCAGCGCAACGCGGCAACCAGCACACGCTGCTCTCAGACATGTTGAATATTTTGTGTGTTAGCAACATTTGTTTTAAGGTGTCAAGGTCGCCAACTGTATCACGAAAGAAGATGTTTTGGAGCAACCAATACTTCGGAAGATTGCAAAACTCACACACACACAAAAAAAAAAAAACATTAATCATTTTTAGCATGCCAATAAAAAACGGGGAGCACATAACATGTTGAGCGCAAACTACCACCTCGCAGAATCGCTTCTCGGAAATTGGGGTCTGAAGACCTGAGGTAACATGACGTCGTTACGTCACGGCGATTTCGCCACTAAATTTAGCGGAGAAATTGACGCGACGGTTTATCATAACGGTGCTTCGTGACGATTCTACATGATGGTTCTTCGTGACGTTTCTTTATGACGGTCTTCTCATTGAATGTGTCTCATAAAACCGTATGTGTTCAAAACTTGTTCGTTTTTTTTTTTTTAATTTTAGGCGGATAACGTTTTTTGTTTTGTTTTGTTTATCTTGCCGGTAGAACTGATTCCCTCAAGTTTCTAAGATCCTACCTGGGCGAAAGGAAAAAAGACCACACGATCAACTCACCTTCTAACTCCTTCGTTAAGGGAGAATCCGTGCGACCGCTGCTTGCAGTCAAAGGAAAGTGTCCAGGAAAAGCGAATCGAACACAACTGTCGTCTGCTAAAAACCGGTCGGCTGCAAGGTTGCCGTAGCGTCAAGACGGACTTGTAAACTGGTTGGCAAGTTTGTCCCTCTGCTGCTAATTATTTTCCGCCTTTCTACTTCTCCCTCTCTCGCGCACATTTCTGTTTTGTTATTATTTCGGCTTGGTTAATTTCCCCGTTTCTTTTATGCCTGGAAATTGGACTTCTCCGTACCCTGTGTTCTCCCCGGCTGTTTTATTTCTTTCCTGTTTGATTAACTTTTGGGGTCCTTTTATTTGCCGTTAGTGACTGCATTGACAATCGTATAAGGATGTTTCAGTCGACAGAATGCCACGGAGTTCTGGATCGTCGAGCTGTTCCGGCGAGTTGCTATCAATAAAGGGGGGAAAACAATCTGTACGGTTGGTCTTATGCACTATTAACCATGGCTATGTTCCACATATACTCTAATGAATCACATGGCAGCACGAATAGAGCAACGCTGTGGAGGAAGGATGGCTTTCGAACTTCGAAGGCAAAAGTACAAGACGGCGAAATTGAAAATTTTTGAAGAGCGGCCCATAGGGTTGCGTGCAATCTGTTGACCAATGAGAATTGGGCGAGCCGCGCTCAAATTTGATAATGAGCCAGACCACTGATCAGTGATTAAGACCTGTTGCACGGTATTCTGGAAACCGTCTAACTACGAAAAAAAAAAAAAACGTATTTTCCCCGTTTTTTTTTTTTTTTTTTGTCGCCACTGGACGCTTGGTCAGGCTCGTTTCTGGACTGCGAGTGCCTCAAGTTAGAAATGCAGTCGTCAGAGTAAAGTCAAACGCTGCTCTAGAGACACATACGACTTCACGCACATTGCACTCGCAAAACACATACACACGGCGTCAACTCTTGATCGGTATCCAAGCGTGCAAAGGCACAACTTCGGCGTGCCAAGGAAGCTTTGATTTCTGAAATGAGTGGGCGCAGGCGAGTTGGTTTAAGTTCATGATTTAAAGGGAATTTTTCGACCTACCTAATCCAAAGGCATAATCTGAATGCGGATGGCTTCCTGATTCCGAAATGCTCTCTCTCGTTCTCCCAGATTCACTCCGAAACCGAAACATTGTTCTCCCTAGTTTTTCCCCAGTTTTCCCCGCCGCCCAAGCGTGACGTCACTTGTGTGCAGCGAGGCGCGCGGCCGGCAATCGGGTACACTTGCGCCCGCCTTTTTCGCGTCTAACAGCGAGAAAACCTGGGCGTTCGTGCTGTTTGAAGTTGATAATTATATATATTTGCACATAGTATGGCCTTGGCCTACGTGCATAACTATAAAAAGTAAAAAAAAAAAAGCAGGAGCAATTAGAATTTTCATTAAAACCGTCTTTGCAACTCGGTACGCTCAAGCCGCGGCTCGCTAGTTTCGTGATATCGCTAGTAAATCCGTTCTCTTTTTATTAGAAGATGGCTGGCGAAGAAAGGTCGAAGAGTCACGCAATACATTTTTTGACGAATTGCCAAAGCACAGCAGAAAATGCTCGGAATGTGGATACAGATGCCCCACACGCTCGTATAACCTGAAGGAACGTGCCATTTGTTTTAGATTTTCTTTAGAAAAGTCACTGTTGCAGGCGCCAGCACGTGTAACTACTCTTGTGGCATGAATATGCTCCTTGGTGTTTAAGTAATTTAGCAAAAGACCTATAGACCATTTCTGAAAAGCGCTTCTGGTCGATGCCATTTTCAGCGTTCGTGGGTGTGGCGCAGTACATTGCTCGCCTTCCAAAGCGACGAACATGTGCGTGCTGGGCTGGGACCCAAAATGTGTAGACTGTGATTCTCGTAAAACATGAAATGTATAGAATGGAATGAACTAGCATTCGTGTAGATCAGACGGCACGTTACTGGTCATGAAGATCGTGTTAACATGACAATTAAAAGAACTCTGCAACCACCAAGCCAAACATCAAGGTGCAATGGAATGCGTATAAAATGCACAAATAGACTGTTCATCTTCAAATAAAGAAGATTTGCTTGAAGATACAAAAGTGTGTAAGGTACAGAAAGACATCATAAAACTTTTAATTCAAAATAAGTTAACAAAAGTTACTAAAAAATGTGTACCCTTTTTTTTTTCTTGTTTCTTTTTCTTTTGGAGTAGTATGCAACGCGTTCAAACACCCATCCATGAGAGCACATGGGAAGGGGGTAATTCTATATAATATTTTTTTAAATTAAGTTTTGGTTTAGCAGAATTTCCATCAGCTGTAAATTGCATGCCTCCCGTCAATGACATTAATATTTTCATGGTTAAAAAAAAATCTTTTCAACCCTATATAAAATTTCTCCGCAATAGAATAAATTAAAGACGTTTTCATCACTTCTTCTGCAGAGAATATTGCACGCCAACCATTTGACAAACCAGGCAAAGGCTCTATCGTATATGAATGGAGCTCAACACCTGCCCCATAAACCTCTGTAATAGCAGACAGGAATAGCAATATGTCGAAAGTCATGTCTAAATTCAGACTTGAACTGACGTTTCACTTCTCGTCTTCAACATATCGGCCGCGTGAGGCTCCGAGAGTAGCCCGAGCTAGATTCGATGTCCGAAACAGAAGTAGTGTTTATAAAAAATTAAAAAAAAAAAACACTCACTGAGCCAATGGTGAATAACAAATGTGGACTGTGCAAAATGTCGACTATAGTGCTCGATTGTGTACTGTTTTTTCTCGATATTATTAGCGGGCTTCTTTGGACAGATGTCGTAGTGGTCACGGTGGTCACAGCCGGCTTGAGGTTGCGCTTGCCGCTCTTAAGTTCCAGCTGCTGAAGGATACTCAACTCGCAGCACGCGGCTATAAAGTATTCCGAGCAAAAGTGAGTATGTTTCAGTGACACTAGTTCTCTCGGCACACAGCTCGCACAAAAGCACCTTGACGTTTTTGGCCTCCATTGCTGCCGGGGAACGCTTTTTTTTTTTTTTTCTCCCACGAAAACAAGGGTAAAAAAGAAGCTTTTTCTCGGCACTGTTTCTACAGTCTATCGCGGAGCACAGATTGCAACCCAGTGCAAAGGAACTTTCAACCTTGAAGCTGCGAAAAAAATAATCTCGATCGCTGGCGCCCGGAAAGCCACTTCGCGGCTGCCGGAGTCGCTCGTTCGCCTGCACCACTGATCTCTATTGTAGTAGGCTGGATAGCGGACCGCGGCCTCGGCAGCTGGGGCCGAGTGTCGCCACCGGCGGCCATTGATTGACACCAGCCAATGCATGGGACTCTATGGAAAGAACGAAAAAAAGTGACGTTTTCCCCTGTTTCTAAGCTGTTGTCGGCACTGAAACTTTTTGGATGCTTTTCGATAAGCCCGTCAAATAGCTTGCGTACAAGCATTAAAACTGACAGCCCTCGCAGTTCTTATAAATAAATATTTTGTGGTCGAGAGTGACTCCGCTGTAGTGCAGCTCCACTGATCTCTATGACAATTGCTGGATCGCGCTTCCCCGCTTGTTCGCTGCAGCGCGAGTGAAGCCACCGGACTTCACTCGCTTGGGATACGATTTGCGGTTTTGCTAGCCTTTCGCTGCGTTTTTCCAGCGTGCTTAGACACGTTTTCTACTCGTTCGTCGTCATTCGCCGAAGAAGTTTTTTAAGACTCTGTGTATTGTTGAGACTTACCGTTGTGAACACGTGGAAAATTTTACGAAAGCGCAGTGTCGCAGGAAAAAGGCACAACTCGTCGAAAGCAAGGGTCTGGCGGCGTGTTCAAAGCTTCCTTGGCACGCCGAAGTGCCGTGTATCTGTGCCTTCGCGCGCTTGGATACCGACCAAGAATCGACGCCGTGTGAATGTGTTTAGCGAGTGCAATGTGCGTGAAGCCGTATGTGCCTCTGGATCAGCGTCTTACTTTACTCTGACGTCCCTCGCGGTTTAGGAACGAGCTTAATCCAGCGTCCACTAGCGACGGAAGATGGGGGGAAGGTACGCCTTTTTTTCGTCCTTAGACGATTTACACAATACCGTGCACAACAGCTCCTCATCACTGATCAGTGCTGGCTCATTATCAACCTACTTAATTGCACTTGACGTTTGAACGCGGCTCGCCTAATTGTAATTGGTCAACAGATTGTACACGACCATATCGGCCGCGCTTCAAAGATTTTCATTCTCGCCGTCTTGTACTTTTGCTTTCGAAGAAAACCCTCCTTGCACCACAGCGTTGCCCTATTCGTGCTCCCACGTAATCTATTAAGTAGATTTGGAACATAGCCATGGTTAATAGTACATAAGCACACATACAGATCTCCCCCCTTTTATTGATAGCAACTCACCGGAACAGCTGGACGATCCAGAACTCCGTGGCCGATATATATATATATATATATATATATATATATATATATATATATATATATATATATATATGGCATCTACGCGCCACACACATTCAGAACTTTGGTGCGGCGTCAATTCTTGGCCGGTATCCAAGCGTGCGAAGGCACAAAGATGCATCACTCGCCGTGCCAAGGAAGCTTTGATCATGCCGCGAGACCGGCGACACTTGTTTTCGACGAGTTGTACCCTTTGATACGGCTTCACGCACATTGCACTCGCAAAACACATCCACACGGCGTCGATTCTTGGTCGGTATCCAAGCGCGCGAAGGCACAGAGACACGGCACTTCGGCGTGCCAATGAAGCTTTGAACACGCCGCCAGACCCTTGCTTTCGACGAGTTGTGCCTTTTTCCTGTGACACTGCGCTTTCGTAAAATTTTCCACGTGTTCACAACGGCAAGTCTCAACAATACACAGAGTCTTAAAAAACTTCTTCGGCGAATGACGACGAACGAGTAGAAAACATGTCTAAGCACGCTGGAAAACCGCAGCAAAAGGCTAGCAAAACCGCAAATCGTATCCCAAGCGAGTGAACCCCGGTGGCTTCACTAGCGGGAGCGGGAAGCGCGACGACGAGAGTTACTTAGAGTTACCGCGGAGTCGGTGGCGGTTTCGTTGAGTTGGGTTTAGCAGACGACAAGCTCGAAGGCTTTGCTACGCGGAATTCGCTCACTCCCGGAAAGCCGCTGTCGAGATGGAACTTCTTTGTCATTCATCAACTTCTGGGCTTCCCTAAGGACGGTCTTATTGACGGCAAGTTCCTTTGTTTACTCCACTGCGAGAGCAAGCTTGCCAGCTCAGCCGTAGGTGCTCCGGCACGTTTGATTTTTTTATTCGGCGACCGGACGTTTGACAAATATCGATTCGATCTCCAAACACCCGACATAAGGATCGCAGCACACCATAAAATACTCGCCTCCGAGCACAGCGTACATGCTTCAATATTCTTACTTTTGTGCGTTTCTCCCATACTGGGGAAAACAAGGACAAACACGACGAAATCTCAAAACACAGCAGCGAATTTATTTTTCCGACTAGTCTTTTTTATAGAACGCCTCCACCATCACTTGTCTTAAATTATTTAGCTTTGATCAAGCCTCGAGACGGCGAAACTTGATTTCGACAAGTTTAGCCTTTTTTTCTGCGGCACTGCACTTTCGTAAAAATTTTCGCGTGTTCTTAACGACAGGTCTCAACGCTTACATTGAGTCTTAGGAAACGTGTTCGACGAATGATGACGACTGAGTAGAAAACGTGTCTTTCGCCACGCTGCCGTCAGTATCGGCAACACTAGCGAAACGCAATTTCGCCACATGCAAGATTGCCGTCTGGTGGCTTCACTCGCGCTGCAGCGACCAAGCGGGGCACAGAGCCGTAAATGTAGAGAGTTTGGCCATTCGTTGGGAAGTATAGGAGACAAATGTGGAAGCGCCATCGGCCGAAAGCGGGCTGGGCGTGTTCCAGGGCGTCTTCAGAAATTCGAATGTGACCAACCAGAAGCCGGAAATATGTGGTCGCGAATAACAAACCTGCTAACTGCATTGGAGTAACTCTCGATGACTGAAAATATGGTACACGTGATGTTTCAATCCCGTTCATCCAAAATGATGGTGGAAGAGTGCGACCGATCGACATAATCCGTACGTCAAGTAAACGTCAAGCGCCGAGGTTTTTTTTTTTGTTGTTTTTTTTTTATATAGATTACTTGGGTAGTGTTGGGACCGGAGGGGCTCGCCTGAAGCGCGTGGTATTGATCGCGACTAGGGTGCCTACATGTCTGTCTGTCTGAGGGTGAAGACATCCATTGTTGCCCTGAATGTGCCAGCGCGTGACGCTCTCGCGCACTCGGTGCGTGACTTGGGCGGTAAAATGGCGTCTATGCATTACCCAAAGCTACGCGCTCGAGCTGAGTGAAACCAGATTGCGCGCGCTTCAAAATGCATAAAAAAAACGATTGGGCGGAAAAATGGCAGAGATGTCACCACTCAAGCAAAAGCGCGCGTGTGTATGAAGGCACTCTAATCGCGACAGGTGTCGACACCGGCGTGTTATCCAGAAGGCGTGCACATGCGCGGCTGCACGCGCGAAAATATGAATCTTTGATGCCGTTTTGGGGGAGTGCACATAGGATTTCTGACACAGCTACGACCTGCCAGCGTTCGTACCGCGGCGTCAATTAAGCTGCGGCACGATCGTTAGCAACATGATGCGACAATGTATTGGACGGTACAAGCTAGATTACCATCCCTTTACATAAAAACAACTGCGACTTTAAAGAAGCGGATTGCAAGTTGTTTCAGCGTAGAATTAGCTGCGACTTTCGGTTTGTTGGATGGTGAGCATTTTAAATGAAATGCCCATTTCCTTGGTCGCAAAGGCAGAACATTAGATACTTCAAAGGGATATCTAAAACTCGGAAGCAGTTTTTTTTTTTTCCTATCTTATTTTATAATCGAACGAAACGGCACATACTAAAATCCCGAGATTGTTTTAGTATGTTTTTAATACCCCAGGTTAACTTCTTTGTGTTCTTCTCTGCCCGTCTTCTTTTTCTTGACCTTAAAGGGCCCATGAAACGAATTTTGGGCTGCAATAAATCAATTTATATTGGTATTTTACTAATAGCACATCGTTCAGTGGGCCAAAAGAAAAAAGATACAAAGTCAAAAGCCTGACTTTCGGTACGAAAATTTGAAAAACACGGCGGACTATTTCGTACCTCCTTCCCTTCGTAAGCTCTCTGCCTTTTCTCTGTGATACATCCGCGGACCCCGCAGCGCGTCATCGGGACCCCGCAGCGCGTCACCGGGCCCAAACGAACGTCACACGACACCGGAGCTCACTTAATTCCTTCACCCCTAAGCTGACATTGTGGTGGAAGCTACGCGCTTGCCGGACCAATCAGCCGCCCCCCTTTCATCGCCTCACCTCATTCTCTGCGCGTGGATATGCGCGAGAGAGCGTGATCACGTGGCAAAAGTGTGGCTGGCCCAAGGAGCACGTAGCTTCCACTGCACTGTCAGCTTCGGGGTGAACGGGGTGGGGAAAACAACTTTTGTCTGAATTTTGAGCGACGGCTAATCTTCTAGGGGGACAATGGATGTGTCAGGATTAGACAAACGAGAGTCCAAGCAAGAGGGGACTCCCCCTTTCCGTCTTCTTGAACTGTTTGGTAGAATGCGCGATTTATGAGTTGAGGAGGAAAGCCAAACAGGAAAAAGTTGGAAAAGCGTTTCATGACTCCTTTAATCAGCTCGCTTCACTTGTCACTCATTCTTGTGTTCATTTATGCGACGAACCACCCTAGCGACGGTTGCAAAGGGGTGAGAATCTTTCATTTTTTCATGGCTGCCACGACCATTCGAGGACCACCCGACGTTCACTTGAAAGAAATGCCGTGACAATTTTTATCGCGCGTTTTAACATTAAACTTCAATTGTAAGCAGTGAGAGAGTGCAGGCGAGCTGGTAATTAATCGACAACTTGTAAACCCTGAGATGGGGAACGATAAAAAAAAAAAACGGACGAACACTTGTTGTGTTTGTCCGTTTTTTTATCGTTCCCCACCTCAGGGTTTACAAGATGTTGAACTTCAGTCCAAAAACTGAGACAACGTGGGCTGAACAAGTAATGCTTTATAAGATTCGAAGAAAACAAGCAACTATTTCACATCATTTTGAGCAGAAAACATGAGCACACGTAGATCAGGCAAGGAAAACATTTTAATAGTTTACAGCACGGCATTGAAATAATGGTCACAATGTGCAGCGCATACATGGTTACAATATGCGGCGCATAATCCTCTTGAGAGTAAACCATCTGAAACCCACACGCTCACAAGAATACATTTAACCGACAGCTGCTTTCTGACAACCAGGTAAGTCTCGCCTGAGCTGGGTATTCGAAGGGAAAGACCCATGGTTCCACAGGGGGCGTATCTGGTTCACGCAGACATACAGGGTGTTTTTGTTTTATTCTTTACAGAACTTTACATATTTTACAAAAAAAAAAAAAAAGGATGTGGCAGATATGTGGATGCCGTCTTTCGTTATATCTGTAGGGCTCGGTGGACAATAAATGGGTGAATAACCGCTGCAATGTTTTATAATTAATCAAAATCTGTTTGTTAACTTGTTTATTAACGGCTTAATTGGTCATGGTGCAACTGCAGTTTTAAAAGGAGACATTATGAAAGGGAAACAAAATTCTGACAATTCGCGAAAAGGCAACGAGGTTCGCGAAATTTATCGTAAAAGTTTGCTTTTCTTCGCTTGATTCAGAAACCGCGTTATGAAAATAATACGGAGAATAGTGACTTAGTCGTCTTGATGTGTGGCGCCGGCAAGTCCACCGAAGACACGCTGTCGAGTTAGTGACGAGGGGACAGAAACAACTGTGTCATTCTTCTACGCATGAATATCAGCACAACCTCATTCGCGCTTTCAGATCGCGGTTTTTTAATTAAGCGAAGAAAGGCAAAATTTTAGCGATGAATATATCAGGACAGAACGAGCGGGTTGGTATAGATAACTAAGCTTGAGGAAGAAAACGAGAAGGGACGGACAAACAACACAAACGAGTGCCTTGTTGCTTTCGCTCAAAGCTCGTTGTTTGTTCGCGAACTTTCTAAATTGAGTTGACCTTTAATAATCGCTCCCTTTAAAGCTGCAATTGAAACATGGCCCATTAAACCGTTCAATAACCCTTTATCTACCGCAAAAATTAAAAAAAAAAAATTGAAAATACCGATTTTTTTATGTGCCCTATACTCTGTTTCACCTTGTGTTGTACCGCAGGAAAGGCTAAAAGCGCGAGCTCCTTGCTCTAGGGCACATCTCGGCGGCACAAGCTCTCGTGCACCAAGGGCAGCTGCCAACGCTATGAGCTCGCGCTTCTAGCCTTCGCTGCGGTACAACATAAGGTGAAACGGAGTGTATAAAATCGCAGGACCGACACGTGCACCGCTCAAAGTTAAAAAAAAAAAAAAAAGCGGGCTGCGCAATTTTTCTCCGGATAACTCGACTGCAGCGCCGCCACGAACTGTCAATGCACGCGCCCTCACGAGCTCCCGTTGCCGAGCCGCCCCGGTCCCAACACTACCCAAGTATTCTAGTACACTGTAGCCGAGGGCCGGGAATCTGCCGTCCGAGCGGTCACACAACTGTGGGTCACACCAGTCACACTCTGTCCGAGCAAAACAGAGTTGAGCGGCGCATTTGTTTCTTACATCTTTCTGCATGATCATGATCAAAACATCACGTGCACCCTATTGTCAACCACAAAGAGTCACTACACTTCACTCTTACGCGCTTATTAAAACCATTTACGAACATAGACCTTTGATCAGAACTGTTTCTCGCTACCACCGCTATGGTGCCTGGAACGCGTCTCCGACTGGTGTGTTTACCGCGTCCAAAAAAAATGGTCCCTCGATTTCCGCCTGATGACGTCATAGAAGTGTCATGCTGTCGCCGGTCGCGACCCTGGCGGTGTCCAGGCAGCTGTGGTGGATGTAGCAGACGCCTGTTCTGCTGCAGGTCGCTCTTCACTTCGGCAGTCCACGGAAGCTGCAGCTGCAGGAAGTTGGGACGCCTGGGACGCAGTGACGACAGCGACACTCGCGTTCGCTTGTGCTTTTGGCCAGCATTTCTACGACCACCCGCCAGGATCGCGACAGGCTACAGCATGACACTCCGGCTTCTGTGACGTCATTTGTTGCCACTTCGGGACCACTTTTGATGTATGGGCGGGATAGGACGCTTAACACACCAGTCGGAGACGCGATCCAGGCACCATACCACCGCTAGGGGATTCTTTTCGACTTCTGGTTGGTCAAGAGAGCATGCCAAGCCCTCTTTCCGAGTCTGCCGCACGCCCTGGCTATGCCTAGAGCACTATATAGCTCCTACGGAGCAGAGTAGCGCAATCCTTTGATCCGCGTGTTTTGCCGACAACATGGCCTACAGAGCAGCTTGGCGCGAGTCACGTGGTACTCAGGGTTCCAGGAGGCGGCCCGCCCTATGGGAGAATACATGGAGATCGACGCAACACGGCTAGTTAAAAAATAAACGGCGAGTTCACACTTTTCAAAACTAGTCTGTCGTGAAGTTGGTAATGCACTAAACACTTTATCAAAGTTCTAATAATATCGGATGCGTGTGCAAATTTTGAGAAGGCAATTTCCAAGGCAATGGCGTTTGAAGCAGACGATTTTTTGCACGCAGCGGAGATGGGCTCTTTGGGTTGGCCGGAGCGGGTCACGTGGACGCTGTGACGTTGCCGCGTCGTCTGCAGCATGATGCCGCTCGTGCAATTTTTAAAAACAAATTACGTCATTACTTGGCACAAAACTCAGCGCAAATGATTCTAAAATGTTCCTTTATTATGTCAAAAACTATTGTCGTTCCGTACATCTCCACAACATTGAAGAAACAACGATTTTCTCACGTTTCCCATGCATTTCCCCTTGTACATATCATCTCATCATCATCATCACTAGACGTGGCACCGCGGGCCTCCATGGTACGGGCTGTCGCCTTTCCGCGGTGCCACGGCTCTCCTGGGCCAATAAAGATTATTATTTTTTTTTTTCTTGACCGGAGTTGGAACCTCCGGGCGTTCGCCGCTAGTCGCCGAGAGACGGCGTTCAGGATTGCGCTACTCTGCTCCGAAGGAGCTATGAGTCTAGCCCGCACCACAGTGAATAAGCATACAGTGGTCCCACTCAAGGCTCCTTCCGGTAATCGGGTGTTAGGCAGCGCCCCTCACCACATATCGCGAACTAAACACTTTTTATGTTTCTGATTTCTTGTTACAGAACGCCGAGTAAAAGTAATCGTTATAAAACAAAGGAATTACACCAGTAATGCTAATTTTTAAAAAACATAAGAGACCCAATTTTTTTCGGGAAGGAATAAAAGAATGCTTGACCGAAAACCGTTACACGGTTATCCAATTAGAGGACAGAGAGGAGTCGAGGCCATCATGGCGCCGGGCGACGGGGTGCTGCCAGGCTGCTGCGGAGATTGCGGAGTACACTTGCGTTTTTGGCGTTTAAATTCGAAGCATTCGAAGCTGATAATAAAGCACCCGCTGAGAAGCTGGTAAGCTGTATATTCAAATTTGTGTTATTGCAAATAGCATTGTGTTATATTTTATACTTCGCTTCTCTGAAAGTTGACGTTTCCGTGGCTTAAATATCGCTGAGAAACTCGCCGTTACATAGACTCATATAGTGGTGAATTATAAACGTGTGTATATTCAGTTTTGTGAGGTGCTGACTTTCCTCCTTGCATCAATGAAGCTAGTGCCGAATCGTCTTTCTATTCGGAATCATGAACAACAAAGTAACCGCGGCTTTGTTGTTCATGATTTGCATCAGTTTCGAGAGGCTCGAAACTGATGCAGCCCAAACGAAGCTGAAGAAATCGCTGAGCGTACTCCGGCGTCGCAAGCTTCGATTTAGAATTTACTGATCGCGTTCATTTTTAGTGTTCTCAAGTAGTGCCCTTGAAATAAGGGCACCCAACTAGTGCAAACATATGCGATCGTTCTGGTAGGTACAAACCCTAGTTCAAATCGTGTTAGAAAAAAGAAAATAATTCCTCGGTGAATTGCTGCGTTGAAAACGGCACCGCGTCTCCTTGTCAATCGGTGTTCGGAAAAAATTTATTGTTCACATCAGCTAAAAAAAAAAAAAAAAAAAAAAAACGGAAAAAAAAAGAAAATAAAAGCACATGGGGATGTTGCAGTTTAAACTCTCACATGTTCTGTTCTGTTCATGGTATTAGTCCGCACAAAACTAAAAAAGATAATTTTATTAAGAAACCTTGTACGACTCGTCATATGCGCCATTTACTTGATCAGTAAAAGAGCTCCGAGCGCTCTAAAAAGCCTGTGCTTTATTTAAGTAACATAACTTATGACACGGAGAACAGTCAGACGCTTTCAATTCTGTAGAATTTCTTAATTGCTGTAGATAATGCTGTGCGCATGCAGTTTTGAGTTTGTATTGTTTACTTGTGCAGTACAAATATGATTTGATGTGCTCTATTTTTCATGCCTCTTGATGTCCTTGTGACCTGTCAAAATGTTCGATCATGTTCGATCATCGCGTTTCACACTTGCCCTAAAAGCTGCCATCCACAATATTTCTGTCATAACATGCCAATACTCCGCAAAAAAAAAGAAAAAAAAAAAGTTGTCGGCTTTGTTTTATGTTTGTAAATTGACCGGCCTCCGTGCAAACTTTGTTCTATGGCTGTATTATGTGCTATGTTTGTGACTCTTTTTGATTGAATTATACCATGCAGAGATCCAATAAACAGTCCCCTACGTGAAAAAATGCTTCCTTGTCTGAATGTGATCGCCTGGAAATGGTGTCCTGTCACCTGTGACGGGCGCTTCAAACTAAAGCAATATGCAACGCGAGAACGCGAGGAACGGAAACCAAAATACCATGGGGGCCGCCATCTTTGAAAGCAAAACAACAAAACAGAAGCATAAAAAGTGGTTTAGTTCGCGATATGTGGTGAGGGGCGCTGCATGCAAAAATACTCTCAACACCATGTCTCCCGATTACCACAGGCTTATTCTACAGTGGGCAAACTGTATATGATAAACTGTGGCCCGCACCTCCTTCAGAAACACTTCCTTTGATTTCCTTGCTTTCAAAACTCACACAACCATCCATGCACACCATAGATGCACACAGTTCGGCAACAAATGATCGCGCAAAAACAAAATAACGGGAGTTTAGATTTTCACATTTATAATTTATATATTTAGGCTCATAAAATGACTAGCGGGGGCTAATTTTAAATGAGCTAATATATTAATATGTCAAACCTTTTGCGTGACGTCACGGATCTCAAAACATACGTAGGGGGAGTTGCACACCTCTGCTTTCCGAACTCGCACTATTAAAAAAGAAGCTGTCAAATCGGAAACGGTCAAAAACGCAAAGAAGGAAGCACCAGCGATCAACACAATGGCGTCCCACGGCTTCACGTGTGTTGGCTTTTCGCCCAAACTGAACTGGAAGACCGTTGAATTCCTGCTCCCCATGCCCGTGTACCGAATATGCAGCGTCTGCGGCGTTGTGCCGGACATGATCTTCAGCCTCGAATGCGCCCACGTCTTCTGCCCGACGTGCATGAACGAGATCATGGTCAATTCGCCGGCGACCGTTTGCCCCCTCGACAAGCTCGCCTTCGAAGACGCCCGCGTCAGCCGAGACTCGTCGTCTGCCGAATACGTCGTTTCTTGTAAGTCCTACTGCCTGAACAAAGCGACCGGCTGCAACTACGTTGGTCCCGTTTCGGAGATGATCGAGCACTACGACTCCGAGTGCAGCTTCCACAAGGTCCGCTGTCGCGTCTGTAAGAGGTCCACGACGCGCGCCAACGTCCTGACGCACGTTCGCGACGGTTGCAGCGCCGACACCGTGCTCGCCGAGACGGCGGTGACTCCAACGGGCGCGTCGGCCGCTACCGCCGGCGGCTCGGACGCTGACAACGCCAACCTGACGATAATCTTGTCCAAGATCGACAACCTCGAGCAAGTCATCCTCGCTCGGACCCGCGATCTGCAGCATATCCTGGTTGACAGGTCGCATGCTGCCGCCACCGACGGTAGTCAGGGTATTGTCGTCAGGCTGAGCAGCCCGAAGTCTCTAGTACGGCTCTGGAGGCGCCGCCGCCACTCCTGAACGGGCGCGCCTCTGGAGACAGCCTGAGCTCAGATACTCCGTCTGAGACAAGCCAGCGTGACGGCGCAGATTCGCAGTCGTCTGCTAACCAGGCGCAGCAGCAGCAGGAGCAGCAAGAAGAAGCCATGTTCCGAAGCCAGTCCTGCAGCCGAGCTGAGTCCCGAGCCGCTGACCACCTTCAACTGGGCCGTAAAGCAGTTCCGTAAGCTCCGGCACACTCCGGCCAAGATCTTTAGCAGCGACAATTTCTATGTCGGTGAGAACGGTTACAAGATGAGGCTCGAGGGCAAGTTCCACATGGTCAACGGCACGAGCTTGACACTGGGACTCTACCTTCGTCTGCTGAGGGGCAAGAACGATGCTCGCCTTGAGTGGCCGTTCAACAAGAAGTGCACGTTTGTCCTGGTCCACTCGAAGCACAGGCACCGTGACCTGACCTTCACGATCGGCGAGAGTCTGGACGAAGAGGAGAGGCAGAATGCGACCAACGCCGGGCTCAGTCGTCCGCGGACGGAAGAGAATCCAGCGGTGGGCATTGACAGCTGCATCCTGGCATCGCAGATGCTCCAGGGCGGATTTGTGAAGGACAGCATCTTCAGGGTGCGCTTTGTTGTGAGCTAAGCGGTTTGTCGCGTTGCTCGAAATGAGATCCGCAGGAAACATCTCTTGAGACGGCCGTTGATGATTTACCACACTTCGTTTCGGCGTAACTTTGTGAAAGGCGAAAGCTTCATACCTCGTGAGCCAGTTGAAGCAACAGAGCGAAGCACATGAAAACTATGGTAATGGTTGCTCTGATGGTACGCTGTCACGTGCCCCGCTCCAACACTCCGATTGGCCCTCTAGGGCTGTAGCTTTTGCTGTTTGCTGAGTTATGCTGAAACAGAATGTAGACGACCAGCTTCTTTAGGATACTTTGACGACTACGGATTTTAGCAGAACAGCAACTGATGTTTGGCTTGCTTAACTGTGGGGTTTCTTTTTGGAGTTTAATTTTCAGCCTTTCCCCATTCTTTCTGACTAGGTTGTTATGGCAGGGCACAAATGACTCGATAGGAAATATGCGAACTGTGCTGTCATGCAAATCAGCACAGTCTGGGGGTAGTCGGTGTGACAAAACAAATTTTGAGTGCATCTATATGGTGTTTTGAATTGCATGGCTTGTTGAAAAATGACCCGGAAAATTTGTTCGGTGCACATAGTGAGCTCTTATTTTCAGTCAAGGTGTATATTAGTGGTGGGTTTCACCTTGGGGAATCGCATTTGCGTAGCTTCATTTCTGCAAAAAATTGGAATATTGCCACCCGTCAAGAGGATCACTGAACCTGACCATCATCATCGCTCGCATTAAGGTTTTTGAGGATGTCCTCGTTTGTCTCAGGAACGGAGCTATGCCTTAAAATTTTGTGTGGTAAAACCCGGTACTTAAATACACTTTTCACGAAAATTTGAGGTGCCTGTCTTGACAGCAATCCTTGGTATCAGAAATGCCTGTAGGGTTTGTGTTTTCTTCAGATTCAAACTGATTATAATCTACCACTGATTAGAAATGACAAGGCATAGTTTTTAGCTATTCTATTATCGGCTGAAGTAGTTGAAGACGACGTCTGGACGAGTGATATTTAGCTACACCCGAAGAAGCATGGCGGGGGGTGCCATGGTCGAGTTAAGGAGTCAAGATGGGCGACCGAGATGTCCCATTGTTTTTTGACATCCCAGTGACTGTAGAATCTAAACAGTCTTTTCCAAGTTGCGCCAGTTGTATGAACGAGAATTTGAAGGTTTTTTTTTGTTGTGGTGCCGCATTTTTTTGTTCTTTGCTAGGTTAGACAAACTCACTTTAGACATCTGGTTTTTCACATTCTTGTTTAGTGTGGGACTTCCAATGTTTGTTTTCTTTGCCTCAGTCTTGTCAAACTTTTTTTATTATCCACATGAACTGTTGTCAATTTATTGCTGCTATGAATAGCTTTGAAATATCATGTCATAGTTTGTCTTTCAAGGTACTCCATGTCAGCTTTGTTTTAAGAGGAGTTCATCATTTGACATAACCTATTGAGTCGAGTCTGGTTGAAATGGACCTCTTTAATCATATTGGTACAATATGACACTGTGCTGAGTGAGTGTTGCTCAAATTAAGATTTCTACAATGAACTTGGGCATTGTTAAAGGAAGGCTCAAGATTTGTTAGCACCAGACGTGCATCAGGTCAACCACCTCCAACAGTAGACTCATCGACATTTGAAGAAAAATATTCCTGTTTTCATTCAGGAATGGTGCATTTGTTATGTTTGTATTTTGGGAACCTTTTCAGTCATGTGAGCACGGGTCTTGATAGTGGTGCTAAGACCACATTTATGAAGTGGGTGTCTGGAAGGGACTATTCAGATTTATAGGCTTTCTCCATGTATGTGGCACCTTGGATTTTGGAGTACCACATAGAAACAGGGGTGAGCTCTGCATGTGCTTAGCTAAGAGATGGCATTTATTCTTTTGTGGCAGTCCCAGAACATCACCTAAAGGCTGTCAACAATGTCTCTTGTCTTGAATGGCTGAATGACAGGTGTATTTTGTGTATGATGTCTGCCATACTAGGTGTATGCAGTGGATGCTCTTCCACTCCGGCGTGAGCTTTCTGCTTTTAATAACACTTCGTCGCACACGCAGCGAGAATCTGACGAAAAGCAATGAGCATGTGCTGGAGCCGGAGCTTTCACTGCATTCTTAACCTGCCACTGACTGTAGACTTGATTGCGATGTGTTGAGATTGCGCGCTTGTGCACAGGTAATGTTGGTTTGTTTTCCATGTGTAGGTTTTATGTTAGTTTTGACGGATTTCAGCTTCCGTATTCGAAGCATGGACTATTTGGAGAGTTCGGCAAGGGAAACGTTCGATGTGCAAGCTGACAAATCGCTTAATGAGCTCAAGACTGCTAGTGAATTTCGGTTACTCCATTCAACCTGGGGTTATGGTTAGTCACGAGTTTTTGTCAAGGTTTGAGTGCTGGCCTGCCTCAGTTGCAGGTATTTCTGGGGCGTTTCTCTTAGTCATTTGCTATATAGTTTTTCCTGGACTAGATTGCAGTGGCGTGAAGATGATAGTGTTTTTTTTTTACAATTGTGGTAGCCAATGTTTTTTTTCTCTTGCTTAGGCAATTAATTGGTATGGCTTTTATGGGCACTTTGTTGTCTTATCACATTTATTATCATTGCCGCACACATTCAGGCAAAAAGTCTGTTTTGCAAACAAAGAGTCCTGTCTTCTGCCTCTGTTCTGGTTTTCTGCAATGCATCCATGCAGCCCTTTGTGTTACACTGCGTCAGTCTTCAATAAAAGTGTTGTTTGAAGCTAGCAGCTTTGTAGTTACTTACCTACTTTCCGATTTTGTCCTGTGTACAGTCTTTGCCCATGTACAAACGGCGTTTGGAGCATGGAAGATCATTCTTAGCTGGGTTTTTGCGTCTGTAGTGAATCTCACAAATCCTCCGATTACTTGCCACTGCACCGAAATTTCCATTCGGATACAAAATTTCATACCGTGAAACCAAGTTAGGATCGTTGTGCATGTTCCAGGATTAAAACGCGCCCGCAACCTGAAGTGCTGCAATGTTGAGACGTGAACCCTCGTTCTACCCAGTTTGAAGCAAGAATGGTGCAAACCAGAGCCACCAAGCAAGCTACGCTTCAGGGTCGCAACACTTCGGCCGTCTTGGTGCTTCGAATCAAAATCTAGGAATGGAGTGGTGACACTCTAGTGCAAGTCGTACAGGCACTTTTTCTTAATAAAAACTAAGCATGGCCTGCAGGTGGTTAATGCATCATGCGCCCGACGACTGCGTAGCGGTGGCCAGCCAGACTGACGCGACGGTTACATTTGGATCGTCCTGGTAGGTCCTGTATCAGGTCACATACTTCTGGGTGTCGATTCTTTCTCACAGATACGGGGGTTTTTCAGTGTCGACTTTCGGTGTAGGACAAAAATCAGCGTTTATCGGGGCTTGCTTCGAAGAAAACGGGGCACGTGTGAAGGATTCTCCAACCTTGAGGGAACGTGCGTGCGATCCGAATGCCTGGAAGACATCCCGGCGTCGACACGAGAAAACTGGATAGGTGGCGCGATTGAGAACAAGGCAGCAGCCTTGCTGGCCTTTTGGTGAGGGGGGGGGCACGTCTTGGGTCAACATAAAATAAAGCTCTAGGTAATGATTCTTCCCCGTGAATCTCTGGGCTTTTCTTACTAGGGGGGCAGCTCCAATTTGAGGGTTTTTCTATATTCCCCCGATTTTCGACGGAACTTGTTTGAAGTTTATCGGCGCATACCGAAAAGACGGAGCCCCCGGTAGGCGACGGGTCGAGAAATCGGCAAACGCGGGGTTTGCCGGAGGCGGAGCCCCTACCAAATTCATGGTCCACGACCGACTACAGTCACAAACCACTGGGGAACCGATAATGATCGTCCCGAGAAAAACCGGTAACTAAAGTAGTGGTCACACCGCTAATGCATCGTACAAAAG
This sequence comes from Ixodes persulcatus, assembly GCA_013358835.2. Taxonomy (NCBI): domain Eukaryota; kingdom Metazoa; phylum Arthropoda; class Arachnida; order Ixodida; family Ixodidae; genus Ixodes; species Ixodes persulcatus. Next base: position 70,040 of record JABSTQ010003748.1, read on the forward strand.
ACGGTCTGCAGAAACCGTCCGAGGTGCATTTCTTTCTCGTGCGACGGACCACTCGTGTTCGAGGCATGTCCGTAGAACATTCTCTCGCCATGTCTGCAGCGAACGCCGCGTCTCGTGTACGACGCATGAGCACTGCGACCCTTTTCTTCTTGGGTCTCCCACATCATAAACATTGGTATGGCCGTCAAAGAAGTCAGCCTGCGTTTGACGGGGTGACGACGAGCTGGCTAGTAGCGAGAAATCTCGAAGCCGCCCCAGGAGCAGGCACCCAGACCCCGTTGCGTTAGAAGGCTGTTGGGGCATTTGGACGTGGCTTTGGGTAAAGTTGAGGTAGCTCGGAGCTTTCCGACAGGGAAGTGTACGAGAGAAGTCGACGAGAAGTTTCCTGGGTCGACGGGTTTTGAATGAAAAAAAAAAACATAGAAGGTATTTTAGCAGCTGGGATTGGCTCCGGCGTTGCCCGTTTAGCGGCTTTCCAAGTTGTTTGGCTGTCTTGTGGGCGGCAGAATTTTTCAGTTTCCAGGGCACGTTTTCATTTTTTTTGGCAGTCTTAAACATTCTCAAATTTACATCTATGGATCATGAATGATTTACTCCCTGCGGTAAGTTAGTAGAGTCATGCGGTTGTAAACTTTGCTTACCGGTAGCGAAACTGTTGCCAATGAGAGTAATGCTCGCGACGCCATCGAGATAATAGTGACAAACCTCGAAACATGTCTTCGACTGATTTGTTTGTGAATGTATGAATTCCTTTTCCAAGTCTGCCATGTGAAATGGGCCCAGTGAACTACGCACAAATGTTAAACAAACACGAGGGGCAGTAGGATCCTGAGCTTCGAGACCGGTTACAGGAAGCTCCAAGTGGCGTTCGACGAGTGAGATACTTTGAAAGATAGAGCTTTTTTCAAAGCATATGAATTTTGTCACTGAAGCTTTGAACTGCCACAAAGTATTGCAGTAAAGAACATACACTAGAGACGTATGTCAAACAACACCTTGGTAACACCTAGTAACAGTAAGATCACGCACTAGACACCCAGGCGAAAATTTGTAACTGGGACCAGTTGGAATCTCAACTGGTCCAAACTGGGACTAACTGGTCCCAACTGGTCCTAACTGGAATTGAACTGGGACCAACTGGGACCAGCTGGCAGGCCAACTGGTACCAGCTAAGGGGCCAACTGGTTGTAACCACTCCCAGTTGGGAGTCAACTGGTCTGGTTATTCCCAGTTGGGGAACAAAACTGAGCTAACTGGGACCAGCTGAGGTGCCAACTGGTCGAAGCCATTTCCAGTTGGGGATCAATGGGTCTCACCATTCCCAGTTCGGGACCAAGTAGGGTTCAACTGGGACCAGTTAAGAGCGTACTTCAAACTGTTTTTATCCATGACAGCTTGTATGAACCAGTTCACCAGCCTGTGGAACCGATATTTTTTGTTTATATATTTATTTATATTAAAATGTTATTTGTTTAAATAAAGTAGCAAATCAAAATATTTATTTATTTAATTAAGGAAGTGTTTGTTAAGCTATGACCTGTTTATTTAATTAAGTAATCATTTATATTATTAAAGATATTTTTATTTGATTATGGGTTTCTTTTTATTAATGGTTTCTTTATTTAATTTTTAAATGTTGATTTATTTATTTAAAATGTATGTCGTATAAATTAAACCGGCCACTGCACAATGCAAATGAGGGCTGCGCTTCCTCACGGACCAGTTTCTATGAATTGGCTAAGTTAAATTCCTACATTAAAAGCTGGAATGTCATCTAATTAATTATTGACTGGCTGAGGTCACCTAATCTTTTGTGTGCTTTAAAATGATTTAGTCTGGGTGATTCTTAGATGATTCTAACAAATTAAGAAAGTAATTTAATTACAGCTTGTACCAAAGATGAATTTAAAAATATTACTGCAAGTAGGGACAACCATTCCCAGCTATCAACATATATGTGGCCATTAAAAGTGAATTTCTTTGACAAAAGTTTAGCTAGTCTCCACTGGCAGAGCTGCTGGCCCAAATAACCATGTCACAGACCATACCCCTTGATTCATGTTGTTTTGTTATGTTGTGGTGCATAATTCATCTTGTTCGATCATGGTAAATATTTTATTTAAAAAAGTGTGCAATAAACGTGGGCTCACAAAATACTGTAAAACGGACAAAGGTACACGATAAAACGATTGAGAAGCTGCCTCTGCCCGCTGAAAGACCAACCCTGCGTTTTAGAAACAATTATTATCAAAGCGAATGACAGAAACAACTTATTCGTAATTTGATTCCATCCACATACAACTGGAGCTGCAACATTGTATATATGTTTAAATAATACAAGGTACTGAAACAAAATCTTTTTACGTATTCGAATTACATGGTCTGTAAAAGTGAACACAAAAATTGTAAGGTATATGCCAAAAACAAGTTTCAATTAAAAATATTTATCTATAACGACACAATTAATTAGATATGAACGTTTCATTCTCAGCAGTTGCTGCATATCAAACCTCGAGCTTAGCTTTAGAACTCGAAACCTCAATTGAAAAAATAAACACAAAAACACAAAAGCGAAAAAAAAAACGCATATTAGTACAGTATACACTCAGGACAAGGGCAACATCGCCGCGAAACTCTGCAAGAGAGAGGAAAGCGGAAAAGCGCGACGACATGTCGCGTCGCCATGCCCCATGAGGCGAAAGCCTCAACAAAATGATTCCTCGGCTCTCCGAGGGGTGGCGTCGGCCAAGAACTCGCGCCAGAGCCGTTGCTCTGACTCGCGGGCTCGCGCCTGCAACTCGCCCGAGGGAGCGCTTCTCGGAATCCGCGCGCGCCGACCGGCGACCTTGGAGTGCGGCTCCCTTTCATCGACATCGCTTCTCTTTTTTAACGCACGAAGAATGGGTCTCGCTGCTTCAATTCCACTGGTTCTGCGCAAATCCGGGTGCGTCAAGCCTGGAATGCACACGCCAAAATTTTTGTGCGATAGCAAATTTTTACGGTCGTAACGTTTTCATTGATCAAACGCTTTTTTTTTTTTTGCGGTTTGTTGAAAATTGCGAATCTGTCAAGGCGCGCCCGCAGTGGGCAAACGTTTAGGAAAAAGCACACCTCTCAACCCAGCAATATGGTGTGAAGAAATACGGAAACAGTGAGCACTTTTCGATCCCCCTTGACTTCGTTTTAAAAAAGTTTAACTAAACATAAACACTGTTGTTGTTGTTGTTTTTTTTGTTGTTTTTTTTTCGTGTTTTAAATTTTTGCACAACTCCATAGAATATAGAAGTGAAATAAAGAAAAAGAAAACCTACGAGGAGCGCAGAACCGGTTGACTATAGGTTACGCGCAAAGAAGCCCGAGTTACATTCCATCAAAACGCTAGCACCTGCATTATCATCAACTTCGAAGAACTCGCGGGGAGAATGATTCTTTACCTTCCTAATATGCCTGTACCAAATGCAGGACACGTTACATACTTCTCAGAAATCACAAACACATCTTGTGGTGCCACTGGGGTCCATAAAGGACACAATGTTTTCTCTCTTTGCGCTGACGTTTGTAAGTCTTATTGCCGTGCACCTATTTTTGTCTGGCTTCCTATACTGTTTGCTGTGGGGCACCAGACCAGAGATACGAGCTCTGCCATGTTCCACAACAGGGCCAATAATTTCGTTCTCATTCCGACTCAGTAGTGGCTCCTGAATTGGGTGCGACTTTCCCAGTAGGGCTATTGAATCCCCATTCGTTGGGGTGCAGTAAGTTTTGCACGTGGGGACTGGCAGCTGCCTTTCACGCGTTTACTTTGTGCCCCATCATGACTCGCGTCATCACATGGTGGGGCGCACCAGTGGCTGATGTAACCAAGCTCTTCAGTTTCCCCATGTTTGCATCAAAGCGGAAGCACGAATGTGTCTATAGTGGCCCTTGCAGAAGCACGTTCCTTGCCAGGTGAAACAGCTGATGCACGTTAGACGTCATTTCCATGTCGGAGTGCAAGAACTGAACTCCAACAACAAACTTCAACAGGCACTCCGAGATGTCAGTCACATCTGAAGCGGTTATTTATTTGTTCTGGGTGAGCAGAAAGATGCCCCTCACGAGCAGACTGCGTTCTGACAGAATACCATTTAAGCAAATGAGGCTGAAATATAGAAGCCACATGCTGCCATTTAACGGATTTTGGCATGCGAGTAAGACATTTGGCGGCTGGATGCTCAACAATCGCTCTTCAATCTCTTTTAGGAGTTGTGTGGCGATCCGATGTAATAGGTTTTTCCAACACTGGAAAGCCACAACTCTAGTCAAACACCAAGTAGCACACAGTGGATGTAATCTGGAGTGAAACTCCAGACTATGTCGAATCCTAGTAGGTTATTCCGTGATGATGGACCCTTCACGCCACGAACGTGCCTGCCAGTCTGGAAGGCCTCCACCATGTCGCCTTCAACGTCCTCCTTTGTTCTGTCAGGCACAGTGGACTGTCCAACAGGATATTTCATCGTCCCTGTTGCATAGTTTTAAAAGTAACTAGATGCGCTGTCATAAACACCAATGGATACAATAATCTGTAAGATGAAGGCTTCTCAAGCTGCGAAATTGTGCATTCGAAGATTTTCCAAGCGGCACTAATTATTTATTCAGTTGGTCTTTTCATGGCGATAACTTGATTTTTCGCGATCTAAGCGACCTAAATAGCCTAAGATTACGGTCATGCGCTGTCTGTATGCAGGTTGTTTCACGTAAGAATGACAGTATTTTTTAATTTTTTTAATGAAATTTGAAATAAAGTCAATATTCCTTCGAGATTACGTTGTCCACGCCGGCGGACGTAAGGACGCAAGTGTTAAGTGCTCATTCCAGACTTAATTAACAAAACGTCACTAATTGTTAACTTTTTAATTAGCGGATATAAACACCTGGTTTCAATTAGGAACTTAATCAGCGTCATCGAAAAACCCTAAATCAGTCCATGTTAGGTCGACTTGAGTACGTGACTTAGGCGACTTGAAGCACGTTCCTAGATAGGCTCCCTACGAGAACTTATCTAGGAAGTCTACGCTCGTGCAGCGGGAGGCTGGTGATCCGAAAACGTGGAGAATGAACTTATCCGCGTTGTGGCGCCGCTAGCTATAACATTCCGCCTGCTGCACAGGTGATACCTTCAGGCTTCAGCGGACCCCCGCGTTTTTCGCGTGCTTCAAGTCGTCCTATCATGGACTGATTTAGGGGTTTTCGATGACGCTGATCAAATTTCTAATTAAAACCAGAAGTTTATTTTTCACTACTTTTTGTTAATTAAGTGTCCAACTAACAATTTGCACTTGCGTCCTTACGTCCGCCGGAGTGAACAACGGAATCCCGAAGGAATCGTCTTTATTTTAACTTAACGTTTTTTTAATACCTACAGTCACTCTTACGTGAGACACCGGTATATCTATATATCTAGAAAGAACGTAATCAGAGGTCGCCTCGCGCCCCCTTTCCTGAAAATTCCCCCAAAAGGGACGTTTGGGGTCTTTGTTCACGTTTTCGATATAAGATAATTAACCTGACATTGTAATATTGGGCTCTTTAGGACGCTTAACGCACGTAGACTGAGTCACAAAAAAACGAACTTTCTGTCTTGCAGTTAAAAACAACAAGAAAACAACGTCGCTAAAATAAATAAAAAAAATCTTAAAAACCTTTTAAATATGGCACTACTTATGCAATCTCAGTTTAAGGCAGGGGCATGACTTTGATTCCATTCCGACGCGAACCTCAAGCTTAATTTGAGTCAGGTCTTTTACTGTATGCCCCTGAACACGAATCTTTGAAGGTACAAAAAAGATGTTAGGAGATAGGATTCCAGCTAAATTACATCATTCATACGTCGACTGGCATTGGAGAAAATTTGGCATAGAAAAAAGTGCACACCTCTTTAGGCTCTTTTTTTATTTTTTTTTAAAGCAGAAATGTCTGCACTTTATATTTGTGGATAATGCTTGGAAAGAGGATGCAAGACGATTAGTCGCAAAGGAGTCAGTGCAGATGTTGCTGCACTAAGTATCCTGGATAAAGGCGAATGCCTATGCGAATATTGCAAAAATGAGATGAAGAAAAGGTTCGAGGTCGAGACATAACTTTACGCACACAATATTCACATCGCACAGCAGATAAATGGAAATTGAGAAAGGAAAATCTTTCTTTTGAAAATAGATTCGAAGACATGACGCGCTGAGCAGAATGCTTGTTCTACTCATGAGGTTTCTCCCAAAAACTGAACAAAATGTTCACCGTCAACAGAATTTCCTGGATGCAAGCACCAGCCACAACCATTGTATCCGTTATAATGAACCACGCTTTGCATTATAGCCCTTGCCGGGGAGTCGGCGCACCAGCTCAGACTGTAGACCTGAAACTGTTTAAAATGAAATGAAAAAAAAAAAAAAGATTCTGTGCTTTGCTAAACAAAATAAATTAAATACTGATGTACGGAATAAACAGTCCAATGGAGCACTGGTACAGCACTAATATACGTCGAAGAACTTCTAGACATAAGCGTGTTTACATTGAGCATAAAGATAATGTAATCTTTTCAAATATGTCTCTCTTGGAGGAGCGTGATCTGGTTTTGCCAAGCATTAGATTTTTCAATGTTAAATGTTCTAACATCTAAGAAGATTATCTAAGGGTAACGAACCTATTTTCTTACATGTTTCACTTTCCGCTTAATAACGGATAATAAATTTAGCGTAATAATGGATCTCGATTTAATCGCCATGTTGTGTTCATTCAATGAATCACTAACACGAGAACTACGTACGACCGTAATGTAAACGACTTTATTTTGGCAGGCTTGATATTTCACGAATTTCGCGAAGTGTGGTTTCTTGGTTCGCGGGCACGAAATTTCACGAACGAATCGGTGTGTATATATATGCTATGTATATGTTACCAAAGTGAAATAAAATCGTCGGCTCTTTTTTTCGGGTATTATTCAATTCGCTAAATTTAGGTCCTCGCGAAAGTTCAGTCGTGTACAATATGTAATAAGGCATTACTATTTTGTTTTTGTAATCTTGTTTACTTACATTACCAATTAAGATAGGACATCAACTGCCGCAAACGATCCGCTTTTCGCCATAGCATAATTTGAACGTTGTCGAAATTCGTGAGTCGCCTAAAATCAGTAAAATTGGGCAAAATATCACTATTTTGGAAGCAATACTGACACGCTCAGCTCCCTTCAGCATCATCTAGTAGAAACACACCGATGCAGACATTCATAGAATCACACGATTGTTTAGGCAAATCGACTAGTGATGTCAGACCTGACAGAGTTCGCCAATTAAAATGTTCCGTAAAATAGGTTCCGTAAGGATAAGCAAGAGCGCTGGTCGTATACACTTACATATACGACCTGCTAGCTGTCGTTTTTATAGAAACCGAGAACGGCGCGCTTCCAAGCTACATAGTAAAAAGCAAACGCGAATGCTAATTTGAATTTTGTCCTTTCCAAGAACATATTCAAGTGGTTGATCAAAAGCTTGCTTCCCTGCGAAGGGCTACAGGGTTTACCGTGACTTTTGTCTCACGAAATAAGGTATGTAACCGCGAAATATTTTTAACTCGGGCCAAATTTTCGAATATATCGAGCTTGCGAAAAAATTTAATTGCTTGACTGAGTTAACGCAGGAGACGATTAAAATTATACTTTGGTGTAATGATATGAAGACGTTCAAAATTATGTTTGTTTTTTTCTCGCAAACGTTATAGCTAGCTGTAAAATGCAGAAGCTACATTTGGATGGAGAGTCTGTCCTTCAAGGCCCATGTAATTCCATTCAGACGGACTTGATTCATCTACTAGACGCAGGCCTCCGGCAGCAATGTCATGTCTGGGTGATGCTGGTCCTACCACAGCATGGCAACGGTCGCATTCTGGGATCGCAAGATTGGAGGCAACTCGTTCACTGTCATTTGCACGGACCAAATAGAGAACTATGAAGAATTAAAGAGGGCACTACCATCCGAATGTATAGTGTCCGTGAGACGTCCGTCTTCTCCAGGTGCAGTTCTTGGCGCTGCGCCCTATACAGATCACTATCTGTGAAGTCCCACTTCACAGTTCCATCGGATTTTTCAGTAATCTTCTGAAGGGAGCCCTTCAATGCACGTGCGACAACTTCAGATGCGAGATGCTTAGCTGTTGTTCCAAGGGCAGGCTGACGAAGAAATGTCCACTTCTCGTAATCTCTTCTTCGGCGCACAGTATTTTCCGGGCTATAGTCTGCGGATTATACATGTTTAAAAGTTGAAGTTTTAGGGTGTACGGACTATCTACGCGTGGTCGTTCATTATGACGACACGTGACGGATTTTGTGAATGAAAGAATATGTTATTGATAATTAATGTATAATACAAGCTTCTTTGTGAGCTAAAAAAGCCGACATTTGTCAAGGTGCGCCATGTATGAGAAGATTTTCATGCCGACTAAGCGCCAGGGGCGGACTATGAACAGCGTGCGGATTGAGCAAGAACTTTTTTTTCGGCCTAAATTGGTTCTTGCGGACTATGCACCGGGTGCTGACTATAGCCCGGAAAATACGGTACTATAGTCTGCATGTGAAACATTCAACGCGCGCTTCTTTTCTCTTTTTACGAATGGCTTCCCACTGTGCGAGAAGCACCCTGCCTTCCGGACAATAAAAGTGGAAGGTCATCTCATCTACTGATATACCGGAAAATTTCCCGAAAAAATGGCATCCGGAAGGTCATCTCTTTGCAAAATATAGCTCATCAATATCATCCATCCCTCTATTGCTGACCAGGGAAATCCGAATTCGGTTGCGTGGTCCATGTCAAGGGTTACCAGGTCACTTGCAGAAGGACAGACCAATTCGCTCTCCTCCTCTCCAGCTTGATGATCATCAGAAACGCCGTCAGCTGCGGAGTTGTCCCGACGAACTCGAGACTGGTTCTGCATCGTCAGATTGAGATGATGTGCTGCCATCGTCGGTTGCGTGCGTTGCGCGGTCATCAGAAGCATTCGCATGGGACAATCTGTACCTGGTTGTCTTCGGCAGGTCTTCGTCATCGAAAAGGATTTCTAAATAGCGTTTACGCTGTTTAGGTGGCGACATCTTGGCGGCATTAATCAAGGTTGGGTACAATGTTAGAAAGTACCGAGAAACACAAAAAAACTGCGCCAAGAAATTAAAAAAAAATGTATCAAGGAGCGAAAAAAAGAAAAAAACGAAAAGAAATTGCACCAAGAAGCACGAGCGAGTTGTGCCAATGATCACAAACAAGTTGTAAAAACAGTTCTGCCAAAGGAAACTAAGTAGTTTTTTTATGTTTTCTTTGCTACGAGCTATTTTATCTGGCTAAGGGAGGGAGCAAGTCAGAAGAGAGGGAGCAAGTCAGTCGCTCTGTCCCTCAAACGTCCAGCACAACGTCAGTTGACTTGCCCAGGGCAAGCTCCACATGGGTCTATTTCTTCTCCAAGCGTACCCCCCGGCGCCTTCCTCAAACCTCTTCGTTTGAGGAAGGGCGTGAAGGCACCCCACCACATACCACGCTGCCGAAACGGCGAGAGCGTCTGGAACACATTTTCGAGCGGATGTGAGCTATCGAGTGACACCACCACGGAAGGTTTTCGACTGCTGTTTGTTGGGGGTCAGCATGTTAACCCCCACAGCGCCACTTTGCACTTTAGCAGACTTTGGAATTTTCTCTTGCCTGACGGCGGAGCGAAAGTCATGTATTGCCTTAATCCTCCAATTATTCAGCTTGGCCCACGTGACTGCGCCCGGCGCATCCATATAGACGGAAAACACTTTAACATGGCGCAATTGTCTGTGGGCTTTGTGCGCAAAAAAAAAAAAAAAAAAAAAGTGAGCTCCGACAAAATTGTTTAGGAAACGTTCGGGCTTCGTAGTTTACGTTTTAAGTTCTGAGAAACAAGGCATTCTGCACAGTGTGAGCGCGAGCGGGCCATGTGGTCGGCGGCTAAAGATGAATGAGAGATACACGAAGGACAAAAACAGACCGCGCCTTCCACCGAAGTACAACCGAAGTATTTGCTGAGGATGCTGGCCGCTCAAGAGTAGGAACCGGCGGAGGTATTCGACGGGGAGTGCGGCGAAGAGAAAGAGGAAGAAAGGGAGAATCAGAGCTCTGGGGAGAATGAGAGCGGCCTGCGCGGTGGCGTCATTACGTGCACGTGTGGTCGGTAGGGGAGGGGAAAATGGGAGAGAATGTAGTTACCCCGAGGGGATGAGGAAACGGCATAAGGAGAGGAAGCTCGCGCTAGTTCGCGTCACTTTTCCAAATACTGGAGCTTTAATCATAATAGGTGTCTAAATCTGTTTGCTGAGTACGTAGAGAAATAGCTAGAGTATGCACCTATGTTGTGTGTATATTAAATCATTTTTTTCTACCCAACTCATCGCGGTTAAAAAAACAGAGAAAAAAAATCCTTCTAGTGACACTTGAGAGTCGAGACTACTTGTCTTCTGAGCTAACGTGGAGCATTCCCCCCGTCTAGGGGAGAGGGAACTGCCAAAGGGTCTTGCTTGAGCGATCTCGCAGAGGCGATAACTGGAAAAGGGAAGAAAGAGGAGGCGGCGTTTCGAAAGTCGGGTGGGTGGCCGGGGATCGCCCAACCCCGCGCGCGGCAGCCGCGAGGCGCAGCTGTGAGTTATATATATATATTTTTCTCTCTTCCGTCTTTCCCTCAGCCAACCGTGGTAGCTAGAGCGGAGTTCTGGTACAGAAATGTTTTAAGCTCGGCGTTCTTGCGTATGTTCCACGGTTTCACCTCTGGCTTGCTTCGGAATTAATCTCCATAGATTTTTCTTGTTTGTTCATCCTTTAGTAGCTCCTTTGCAGCCTTTAACTTGTCTAGTTTAACTAATCCGGCCCGTATTCATGCTCCTCTTGTGGACGTTGTTTGTATTCATCTGAGCAATTCGTGACGTTTGTTTTTCGGAGCTCGTTTGTGTTCTCTCTTGTTTTATATCTTTTCCTTTTTTTATAATTCCCAACTTTTTATTTTGTTATTTACTTCATTAGTATCCCGTAGTTTGTTTTGTTTTTTCTTGTGTAAGTTATTGCTTCCATTTCTCCGCGTAATTCAAGTATCTTTTTTCTCTTAGTTGCAGTCAGTCGTGTTCCTCTTTCGTTATCTTATAACGAAAGAGGAACATGGAAGACAAACAGACAACACAGGCTTTCGTATAATTCAGCTCTGTAGCTCCTTTTTTTTTCTTCCTTTAGTTACTAACCAATTTCGATTATTTTTGTAGCTTCTTGTGGAAGTCTTGCCTGCACCTGTGTAATTCAAGAATTACTTCTGTTGAACTAGTTTGCACTTGGTTCTTCTTGTTTGTGTTGCTTCCATAACGATCGTTTGGTTCCATTCATCGGCGTAGCTCGTTTACAACCCGTTCATTCTTGCCACAAGTCGTCATGTACGCGCTCGTCCGATTTCTTGAGGGCCACGATCCCCATATGCGGCATGTGATAGTCGTCAGTGACATTCAGGATTTTCGTCCTGCGGATACCTCAGACTTTGACAACAAATCAATTTACGACGCATTCTGGCGCGAAGGCGTGGAGGACAACACCGGCTTTTACTCCGCACACGTCCTGGGACTTGGAAGTGAGTTCCAACGATTTAATCAACTCTTTTCTTTGTTGTTTTTAGTTCCACATTTATATTCTGACTTCTGTACTGATTTCTAGACCCGAAAGAAGTAGTCAAAGACCTGCCAAAAAGTGTTCCAGTTCCCAAGATGGCTATCGAGGAAAGCTCGAATGACGAGACAGTGGTACAGAAAAGGCGACAGGTACCGTACAATTTGTCTAAGCATCGGTATAATTCAAAGAAAATTCATAATGGAAGCGTAATTTACTTTCATATTCTTTCATATGCATTTAATCAACACACAGGAAACAAAGAAGGACATAAACCAATCTGCTGCCAAGAAAAAAAGCTACAAACGAATTCTAAAAGAAAAAAAAAATGTGCCAGGCTCACAAAAAAAAAAAGGAAAAAAAAAGCATCTGTAGCTTGGAGTGACGGAGGCCGTAAGTATTTCAGCGTAGTATTTCGACTCTTGCAGATATAAGTATTACTTCACGTAGACCTTTTCTATTACATAATTTGCAGCGGAAAAGAGTCACACCTCGTCCGATTCCGACGGGCCGTCGGCCCACGACAGCGAGATGCGACAAGCCGAGAACAGCTTCTGGAAGGAGAAGTGCACGCTACTCCAGGAAGACAACCTGTTTCTCCAAGATCAACTCAAAGGATATCAGCGCTTCTCAGCTCCGAAGTCTTTTAACCGTAAGTAAAAACCCTTGTCCTTTTTTTTTTTTTATGTGCTGAACAATCGCCAAACTAAAGGCCCATTCCTACAGTTGCGTTCGACTGCGTTGCGTTGCGGCTGCGAGTAAATGAAACGCAACTGTGGAAATGGGCCTTGAGACAAGCGGCACATATTCACCCCCTCTTCACCCCCCAACACACAACACACACACACACACACACACACACACACCACACACACACACCACACACACACACACACACACACACACACACACACACACACACACACACACACACACACACACACACACACACACACACACACACACAAAAAAAAAAAAAAAAAAAACGAAAGTATTGCTAAAATAATCGAAAATATTCGAGCGCGCGAACATGGCCGTCACGAAAACGCGCCTTTCTGTCCCGCGCAGGGCTCTCCTTCACTTCGTTTTTCGTAATCAGCACGATGAGAGGAGAGACAAGCACGGAGCTTCCCCCCCCCCCCCCCCCCCCCCACACACACACACACACACACACACACACACACACACACACACACACACACACACACGCACACAAACACAAACAAATATTAACGAGTTGTGCAGCTTCTCGCGCGGGAGTTCGTATAATATAACAAACATATTTTTCGGGTGTCAGCGGCCCTTCAAGGGAGCAAGCACTGCAGTGGGTTTTGACTTCGTCTTTGTATGGCGCAAAATCAGTCTACGTGTCGCATCCCAGAAATCCAAGAATTACAATCATCTGTGGCCTTTTTTTTTCTATTAAAAAAGCGGCCACAAATCACAGCATGCCCCTGTTTCTGTGTGAGTTTACGCCATCAAAAGACTAATTCCGAAACCACTGTACATCTTCGAAGGTGTGCCTATTGTTCAAATGAATAAAAATGTGCAGACATAAAACACGCACAGCTGGGTTTAAGACGCAATAATATATAATGTCAAATTTGTTTTTAAATTAACAGTGGAGTGGGAACATCGGGCCAAGGGCTCAGTGATGGCTGCAACAGATACAGTGGCCAGTGCCGCCCTTATGCCGCACCATAAATCTGTTTTTGTGACTCGCACTGTTTTACAAAGTTGTAGCACGTGATCGAGTTCAGTGCTGCAACTCTAGCCACTGACAAGGTAAAAATATCAGGGTGTGTCTTTCAAACGCCTCCAACACGCACTCACGCCTTCCGCCGTACCGCGCGCGCACACTCGAGGTGCATGGGGCGCCGTTCTCAAAGGGAAGCGCGCGCTGGAGGAAGAACAACTAAAGCTTCTCGCTGCCGTTTTCATCCTGTCAGTGACTGTAGCTGATATCATTAAACTCACATTTATGTTACGCAGAACTGGAGAAACACTGCAGCGCACAAAAGAAAAAAAAAAAAAGCGCCAGCACTGCTGGGCCGAGCACGTCGAAGGTGGCACGGCATCTGAGTCATGCAACAGGTAAGTTGCTCATGCCTACGTGCAGTGTCCTTAAGTGTATAAGGCGCATCACTCTAACTTCTTTTTTCATATCTATAGCAAACCATGACCTACCCCCCAAGAGCGTTCCAGGACTGAAGTCACTGGTTCCGCAATAGGTTGGTGAATTACCTCTATCGTTTTAGAATAATGCTCTGGTGGAAGAGGTTTTTTAGTTTTTAGTATTTGCTAATATTTTGTTTATAGTTGTTTTCTAAATCCTGAAATAATATTAATACCGGGGCAGCATGCGTAATATTCCAATTCGAAATTTTTGCAGTATATTGCCTCATTTGAAAATTTATGAGCCTCTTTGCATGGGTCACAAGGTCCCCGTGGCTGAGCATTGTGTAAATATTAATCATGTCTGACTATTCAAGTTGAAAAACACACACAATTTGTCTCCTTGATTGCCTTAATTTTTACACTATCTTCTAAATCCGCTGACGAAAGGAGGACTTGTTCACATAACTATTTCCAGAAGTTAATAGAAAAAGAATCAAACATGTCCACACACATGCCAAGAGTTTCAGCTGGTGTTGTGCTCCTGCTTACCATAAAAGTGTTTGTACCACGATCAGAAGCTTGATGAATCAATCGACACAAAAACTAGTCCCGTGAGAATATTTTAAAAAATGCTCTTATTTGCCTCAGGTTAGGCAAAATTTTCCAATATATGCCATGCGCCCCTAGAACTGTAAATCCATTTCAGCATGACCTTTTATTATTAGAAAAAGTGAAGCATCTGACATTTTCAGGTTGCTGCGTTTTTCGTGAACAAATAATGCAAACTTATTCAGGAATATTACGGACAATTCTTGTTATTAGCGTTGCATTTCGACTTCGGAGAGCAGGGCGCAGGGTTTAAATCCTGGGTCACTTCTTTCCAGACAATTTGGACGGTTATAATTGAAACTTCAGTGATGTTGTGACATAAAGGTTTCATCTTTTTTTTTTTCTTTTTTACAGCTACAGTTTCAGAGGGGCATTATTGTGAATTTCAAAACAGGCCCGAAAATTTATGCAAAACAAAAAGGCAACTACTGTTGCCAAGGGCACTGCTCAAGCCATTTGGATACAAGCCGTACTGGCACGCCGCAGCGTGAAGGGGGCGCTGGCGCCCAACAAAACGGGTAGGGGGAAACTCCAAATCAAGCGCTAACTCCACAGAAGGTTGAGGTTGTAGCAGGTAAGTTTCGTAAACACAAGAAATTTGAACAACTTGTAATATTTTTTTTTTTTTTTAATGTATAGCGTCGGTGTCCCACTGAGGCAAGGGAAAGAAAGACATGGGAGCCGTGCTTCCCAACATCACCACTCTGCTGACCGAGAAAATTCAAGACAGAATCAAGGCGGAAAGGACGCTAATGGAGAGCACGAACAGCGACCACAACACCCCAGCTGCACTATAGTTATGCTAAAAAAAAAAAGAAATATACTGTTTTTTTTTGTCACTCGATTTGTTAACACTTCTTATTTTTAACATCTTCATTGCACTGCCAAATGGAAAACCTTTTTTTTCTTCTGATTTTTGGATTCTAACTACATAAATAAAGTTTACTAAATCTGCCTTTTATGTGTTTGTCAATATCGTTATCAGCGGTTCCAGCTGCACCTGGGACCAGCTTGAACTGGAACCAACTGCAAGTGGAACCAGCTGCAACTGGGACCCGCGACAACTGGGACCAACTGTAACTGGGACCAACTGTAACTGGGACCAGTTGCAACTGGGACCAGGTTCCATAAACCAGTTGCAGTTGGTCCCAGTTGGGACCAGTTAGAAATTTTCGCCTGGGAATTTAGGAGTAAAATCCTGAGAACATAAAAGAGTGATTTAGTAGCTTCACTTTGGAGGTGTTACGGGTTTTTTAGATTTTTGTTTCTTTGTAGTCTGCCACTCCATCTCATCCTGGTCAGACCCCGGAGTCGACGAGGGGGCAGACAAGGCAGTTCCAGTGTTCTCCTGGGCCCCGCAGGCAAACTTGCCTGCCGGCCTGGGAGGGTCCGTGCCGCGAGGCCCCGATCCGCGGCCACGACCAGAACCCGGTGGAAGGGTGGTTGATGTACTGGGGAGGGGTTCCACCCCGTCCATCTGTTCCACCTCGTTTCCTGACAAGGAAGCTGCATGCGATCCACGCAGCTCCTTGGTTCCTGGCTGCCTCTCCATCGACTGAGGCTGAGGTCCTCGCTTTTTCTCCTCCATAGGAGTGCGGCCTGTGTTGACAGGTGCAGCCGGTGCTGGCCTGTCCTGACCAGAGGAATCAGCTGGAGCGCCCTCTCCACAAGGAGGGGGAGCCTGCTGACCCTTCGTTACCGTCTTGAAAGGGAGGGCGGGCACGGCTATTGCCGGCCCGTCCTTGCCCAGGGGAGCGACATGCTGCCCCTGCTGTGGGGATGGGGCCCTTAGGTCGGCAACCAAGATCTCAGGAGAGACCTGGGTGGCCTTTGTCTCCGAGCGTGGTGCAGGGCCCCTGCGCACTACCTCGGCATAACCTCCCTTAGAAAGGAAGGAAAAGCGCTCCTTTGCATCTGCATAGCTCAGGTTTTCTTTTACCTTAACTGCGAGGATATCCTTCTCTTGCTTCCAGAGGGGGCAGCTTCGGTAGTAGGCAGGATGTGGTCCTCCGCAATTTGCACAGTGTGCCTCTGCCTCGCAACCATCAGACACGTGACCCTCCCAAGTGAAAATTTAAAGTGGTTTTACAAGTGGTCCCACTTTATACTAAGTGGTCCCACTTTACCTCCAACTGGTCCCACTTTACCTCTAACTGGCCCCACTTTACCTCCAACTGGTCCCACTTTATCTCTAACTGGTCCCACTTTATATCTAACTGGTCCCACTTTAACTCTAACAGGTCCCAGTTTACTTAGAAAATGGTCCCACTTTGGTTCAAGTGTCCCACTTGCTATTTCCAAGCCAAGTAGACCCACTTTTAATTTCAAGTCAAGTGTCTACACCTTTTTCTTTTTCCTTTTCACTGAACAGGCGCAGGTTGCACTGGAGCACTACATAATAAAATAGGCTTGTAAAATCCGTGGTAACTTCAAATTAAGTAATGTTTCGATTATAAGGTCGTCTGGAGAAAACATTGTACCTATTTTGTTTTTTACAGCCCAGTTGAAAATACTTATTGGGTCAAATTAGAATATCAATTGTTACCAATTGATATCGTAATCATATTTTCATTGAGCATTTGGTAAAATCGAACCTGCAGGTGGTATTCACTCAGCCTGCAGGTTCGATTTTGCCAGGGAGCGCCACCGTCGATCCGCCATCTTTGAGGTCGCGGTGGTCGCGGTTTGACAGGCTTGGGTATGCGCGTACGCGGTCGTCCGTTGGTAGGGTGTACTAATTTCATATCTTTGAAGAAGCTTCGTTGAACAGAGGAGAGAAAAAAGTTTATCTCGGGGGCGGACCATTTTAGTTTCCTTATTGCCGCCGAGTACCGTGTGTAAAGGCTGAACCGCACGAAATTTAGCGAGCGACGGGACGAGACGAGCGACAGCGACGAGACAAGCGACGACGACCCGCTTCGCTGTCGCTCGGTCACTCGCGCGACGAGGCAAACCGCATGAAAGCGAAGGGAGTAAGCGACCAAGGCGTTAAGCGACGTTTTCTAGAAATCCAAAAACCGAGCGTCGCGACGAGCGGCCGTGAGAAATCTCCGTCGCTCGCTCGTCGCCCACTTCCGTCGCTGTCGCCGTTGCTCGCTAGATCGCTTACATGCGGTTCACCCTTCACTGTCGCTCGTCGCGTAGCTCGGTTTTGATATTTCTAGAAAACTTGGCGCTAATCACCTTGGTCGTTGTTTGGTCCCGTCGCTTTCATGCGGTTTGTCTCGTCGCGCGAGTGACGGAGCGGCAGCGAAGCGGGTCGCCGTCGCTTCTCTTGTCGCTCGCCAAATCGCTTACATGCGGTTTTTAAATCGCTTGGGCTAATAAAAAATGCGCCCTATTTTTCATAAGATGCGCACTCGGTGAGCCGCACGGTATGTTTCTGCACAGGAACAAACGCCGAAGGCACGACGTACGACACAGAGGTGATGGAGCAACACGATTACACGGCCGTAGTGCAGAAAATTCGCTAGAGAAAAACAATAAAGAAACTAGCAAAACAAAACAAAGAGTAATCACACCGTGCTACAAAAGCACCAAAGTAGAAAAATCAGTTCTCGCAAGAGCTACCGCCGTGGGCACGGCGCGCGACACGGAGCGCTGCATGGTGCCGAGGGAGCAACGCGGCCGCCGAGCGGCCGCGGTGAACGAGTCTGATAGCGACAAAAACGAACTAAAACACATAAAAAATATTCCTACGGCGCTTCAAAAGCGCCAAAGTACAAGAATAACCCATAGTTTCGGTCAAAAAGACCCTTTAAAGTTGTAAAATGCTGCTAAACCGCGCTGAAAGGCCCGGCCGACACCTACGTGCGGTAGAAAGAGACCTCGAAGATGGCGACCGTGGTGGCCGATGCCAGCGAACCTAGCGAGTGACGTCAAGTGAATGTCACCTATAATCGCAACATCAATTGAAATAAACGAGTTCCAAATGGTAAATACTTTTATTGGAATTGACCCAATGATGGGCATCCCAATTAATAGAACTTGCACATTTTTTTTTTTAAATCTGAAAATAAGGAAAACGCTTGAATGTTAATTGCATATGTCAGGATCTTTTTTCTTTTTTTTTTCTGAATATTGTGTAATTTTTTTTTTTTTCTCAAATTGGCGGGAACTGTCGAAAGCGTCTGTGCACACTGGGCAAACAAAGATGGCCGTCGCGAGGCAGCGCGCACGCACATGGCACCAATCCCACCGATGACACGCACGGCATCTGCGGCATGGTTTCAAGAAAGTCCTGTTATGTTTTATTGCTGAGAGTGCTGAACAGGGCTGTGATCATTACTTCATTGGGCCTGCCACTTCGTTGGAGTGCGAAGGATGGATAACAAACGGTCATGAGGGCAAGGTAAGGAAACTTCTTTGTTTCTTTTCTGGGTGCTTGCTGCATTGCAAATCGGCGATTTCGGATTAATAAATACGCCGAGGCACTTATGGCTAACACTTATAGCTTTATGGTCAGTGCGGGGTAGGAGCCTGAAGGAATGAAACTTAACGAAGAGAATTTTCCGAGCTGTCTTTTCGAAAGTCTACGTTCATTCGGGTGCCAATGCGAAAAAAAAAAAGACAACCCGTGTGTTAAGCATTTTCAAAATATACTATAGATTCCTGAAAGCTCTGACTTGCCACAGTTTTAGAGTTGTCTCATTGAACAGTTATGAAGCGATTGTTGGGAAATTTTCAATGAGGAAATGAGGCTTTGGTGTCTCCGCAAACCGTTGGAACTTTATAATGAGTAAAACTATACGCACTCCGGAGTGCACTTCGGACGGAAATGACTATACGCACTCCGCTATACTCGTATAAAACGAATGGTCACAGCGACTTTTCGAAGCGGTGGCGTAGCTTAGGGGTTAAGACGTCCGCTTTGTACGCATGTGGACGCGGGTTCGATCCGCGGTTGATCTACTTTTTTTTTCCTTTTTTTCTCGAACATTTTGTTTTGTCGAGGCATTTGGCGATATTTACGACATTTCTTTTGCGATGAACACGAAGACACCCTAATGTTGTCGCCGAAACTTCGCAGAACTAAAATAGTATGGTACTCCTTTTCTGGAGGTGCGGTTAGCGGGGCTTGTGTTGCCGGCTGGACGCCGCGAAGCGGCGTGTACTGGTTAAGTTTTGTAATTAGCAGCCGATACTGTCGCCGCGAAGCGACGTGAACGCAGGTGGGGGGCTGTGTTAACGAGCTCCCCAGTGATACACGCGCCGTTCGAAAAGGGTGACCCAAATGGCATGAGTTCTCCGCTGTGTGCGTATAGCCATTTCCGACCGAAGTGCACTCCGGAGTGCGTATAGCTTTACTCCTTTATAATAACACTTTTAGGTCCTGAAACTTTATAGGGTCTATATCACATGAGCGAATAACGTTTTAGCAAAGAGAGGTCGTTTGAGCGAATAAAAGATTTAGCGAATTACTGAGGCGCGCTAAAGTGTCTTTTGATAAAAACTCAACATTTGCTAAATTGTCGTTCGACTAACCGAGTGCCACCCGCCACTAAACTGCTAAATGTGTTCGACATGCAGGGGGCAGACCTGTGCATGAATGGGAGATGGCGATCCTGTCGTCGAACTACATCCAAGTTCGCAAAACGTTTGTCCCAACGTTCAATCTGTAATATTAGGTATCCTGCTAAAGTCACAATAAAGCTTTCATTTGACTTACTCTTCACTGTTGTGCATCCTTTTGCATATATTGAATGTCCAGTTAAGCTAAGTGCTTGTTCTTGCTTCATGATTATGCCAATAAATGAAGAGTAGTTGGAAAAACAAACAAGTATGCTCATTTTGCATTAGACGAAAAGTTTAATGTACAGTAACCTGATGTTTTGAGACCAGTTCGGTCCCTTGTTTACAGGTGAGTGACGGAAAGAACA
>JABSTQ010003749.1:0-39811 GCA_013358835.2 Ixodes persulcatus
CCGAGTTTTCGACTTTAGCATATTTAGCTTCTGGATATTAAATAACACAATAGTTCTGCATAAGTTATGTCTGCACTGACATTTTGCATGCACATAAACCAATATGTGACCAAAGAACATTAGATTTGGAAGCCGTAGTTTTGTGCAAAGAGCTCGGTCACGAACTTGCCCTGGTATCTGTCTGCTAACATCAATAAAAAAAGAAAACAATTTGATATTGCGTGTGAGGACCAGTCGGCATGCTGCCGACAGATCTCGTCTAGTGGTACTACCGCCTCCAAGTAGTGAGACAAAGCATTGCAATATAGCGTTTTCTAGGTTTACTTGCGGGCACCGTGCTCGCGGGAGTGCGAGTGTCATTGTTTTTCGTGATTTTGTTTTTTTGTTTCTATTTGACATTGTTTACAGCCCCCTTCTTATGTAATGTCATTTTCAAACAGCTCTTAAACGATGAAACGAGTGCCACTAAACAGTTTTTTCGCGTATAAGTCGCAGTAGCCAGTAAAACACTGCATCACTTTTCCTTTTGAATAATTGAAGGTAATGTATATATTTAATTTAAATTCAACTTTTAGGGTGGTAATGTAGCAATAAAAGACTGCAAGTTGTATTTTTGTTTAAAAATAAAAAAAAATCAGTGTGCACGCTCTTTTCCGCAACCCACCATTGGATCGAAGTTTAGTTTTGCGCCTACGCATATTTTTCTCCGCTACTTTTCTTCTTCCAGTAACTTTCAGTTCTATAAACGGGCATCGGAACTTCCAAATATCTACTAAGCAGCGCGCGAAGCCGCGAAGAAAAAAAAAAAAGAAAAAAAGAAAAACAAAGTTTGTCGACGAAGCGTTTCAGGGAAGTGCTGTCCACGAAACGATTTTCGACGAAACGTCAATGTGTCGACGAAAGGTGTGTCCATGAAACGTGTGTCCACGAAAAGTTGTCCACGAAACGTAATTCCACGAAACGAGTTTCGACGAAATGATAGGGACCCGCAGTCGTCCGGATGATCTCATCGTCGTGGCGTGAGACTTGAACCCTTGACGGTCAGGTGCACTCGCTCAGCGTACTCTCCGAACGTCGTGGGAATAGAGGGCCAGTCATAACAATCTCAACTTGCCGAAAAAAAGACAAAAGGAGGAGAGTTTGTTATACGACCCCCCAAACGAGGCAAACCTCACATGTTTCGTCATGGACACCTAAGATGCCAACACTCGCTTACCCGACCGTGCACAGCCTGTTTCTCAAACTCAACGCTGCCACTCCATCCAGCGCGTCGGTGGAACGTCTTTTTAGCTGAGCTGGGGACGTCGTTAGGAGGAAAAGGCGAAAACTCTCCTATCGATAACTTTGAAAGTAAATTGCTTCTGCGAGCGAATAAACTATTTTGGTGAAAACGCAAGTCATAAAATGACTGCATTTATTTCAGGCTCGCAGGGTTTTTCACGAATCAAAACTGCTGTTCATTTTGCTACCACAAAAATATAAAAAAGTAACTTCGAAAGTAACTCGCTACTTTTTTTACAGTAGTTAGTACTCTACTCCAATTACTTTTGGCGTCGATACTCAGTAACTTAACTTAACTACCTTTTTTGAGTAATTTGTACATGTCTGTGAATCCGAGCCACGTGTTTGCTTCACCGCACAGCACGTCGTAGTCAGTTTTTCTGTCGTAGTATTTCTTTTTATATATATTTTTTTTTATTTGTGTTGTTCGCGTGCGGCTGCAATTGTCGTCTTGAATAAATATCTCTAGAGGGGGTATTCACTCAGCTGGAAGCGATGCTTCACTGGCAGATAATTCGCTTTTCAATAAACATGAATGCAGTGAAATCCGCGACTTCTGGCAACTGCATGTAAGCGATTTAGCGAGCGACGAGGCGAGCGACGGCACAAGTGATGTGTCAGCGACTAGCGACGCAGATTCCTCACTGTTTTTGGATTTCTAGAAAGGTCTTGAAAATGTACAGATCGTTACATTACTAGAGAGCCCATATTTGGCAATTCTAAGGGGAACTTCTTGTTGTTCGAGGCGAGGACGGGAGTGTTGCGCACTGAGACATCTTTCTTTGGCAATGCAGTCAATGCTAGGGGAGAGGGTGCGCCAATCGTTGTAGACGCGCTTTCCTCCTCTCTTCGGATTGCCACAGAAAATGTCCGGAAGTAGATACGCTGTGGGGAGCTTGTGGAGAGGAGGTGGAGACGGCTGAGCACTTGATAATTTACTGTAAGGTGCTTCACCCTGTAGTAGCTGAAGAGGCGACTAATTTAACAAACGCACTGTGAGTTAGGGATAGTGAGGGAAAAATAGACACGGGAGATAACCAAGAGGAAATGATCTGACTGGTGGCATAGGTCGAGGGAAGGATGAATATTTTCTTATTCCCTTCCGGGCGATTCGTAGGGCGGAAGGTGTGTGCACCCGGTTGCATAGAGGCACGTTCGTCTTACGGATCGTATATATTAAGAATAAATATCTAGATATATAACTATGTTAAATAATTGTTATAAAGGGGGAAAAAACACTAGCTAGGTGGCGCAAGCCGCCGCCCGATTTAAAGGGTTCAGCCTCATCCATTCAGTTGAATTTTCTTACATTGTTTTCCTTTCTGCCTCTTTCACTGAACTAGTCTGCCCAGCCCCATCACTAGCGTGCAGGTTTTAGCTTGCGGGTTCGGTTTGTCCCTTTTGTATCTAAACTTCTCCGTCGTCTCTGGTTCGAATCCTGTGTAACTTTACCCAGCTCGCTTTCATGCCTGCTTTCCTCCTTGCCACGCGCAGCGCATGCGCATTTGCGACCAGTCGCGGCCATAAATGCTCCCCATAGTTTGAGATGGACCCTCTCCAATCTAGGCTCCTGTCGGCTGTTCCAATCGGACGCCTTTCGTTAGCAGGCCACAGAGGGCGCTTCTCTAGCTATCATCATCATCATTTGTGATGTCACGGGTAGGACAGCCCGCGCAGATCTTGGATCCCTTGGCTGGTCAGCTCGCTTCATGCGCCGTATGGGTGATGCGCGGCAAAGCCTGTTTCACGCGTTCTGTTTATTTGGTGAAGTGATATTCGTAGTAGGACATTTGACCAAAGTTTGAAACCGCACGTGGCACGGGTAGTCGTGCCAACAAACACTTTCGGCGTTGAGGCGTCGAAGCGCTTAAAGCCCCTCTATCCTGGGCTTTAGAAGCGCTCGGATGGTGGTGTGCTGTTCTCTACACCCCAGTACAAAAGCTGGATGATGAAAATAAAATATCCAGCGCTTTTTTCCGACTACAACATCTACCACGGCGAATAGGGTGTATTTTTCATTATGATTCGGACAAAATAAAACGAAGAAAGGAATGCCTCATCAAATACAAAATAAGAAAGCGAAACTCAAGAACCTATCGCGTGTGTAGTCAACACTTCGGTGAATACGACTTCGTGTATTCTGTTGGTTTCAATGTGCTCCGTGAGTACTGGTCCCTTATTAGTTCCGAGTTGATTCCTTCTGAATTTTGAAAACCAGTAAACGAATATTTCCTCAAAACAACTGGCAGGAAGAAGCGGTGGATGGCTTCCGGAGTCGTTTCAACTAAATCCCTGCTAATTTACCCGGTCGACGCGAAACGTGCGAGACCCCCTCGCGATCGAAGTCCTAAATTTAATAAGTCGGTGTCATTTCAGCGTCACAAAAAAATGAAGAATACATCTGCTATGAATTACTACCGTTTGTATGTTTTTGCGGACCCACATGAGCATAATGCGTTATGCGCTTCTCAGCGAGCGATTTTAAATTTGTAAACAATTCTTGGAAAAAATAGGATAGAACAAATTAATCAATCGCCTGAATTTGTCGGGCCATAGACAACAATTTAAGAATTTATGAAAATTTATAATTTTCTTTCAAGCAGAAGTCGCGATGTGACAAACTTCCTCACCATGTATTCGATTCGGGAGGAGCTAAGCGTCAGTGCAGACGATCATTTGCTCGGCAGCAACTGTCGAGTCACACCAATTGGATTGAAACGTCGGTATCGGCAAGGTCAACGTAGCTAAAACAAGTGTGCGGCGCTTTGCAACACAACTGTGTGCGCGTGCACAACTAAGAAGACAGCACGTCATTTACGCAGGTGATTGCAAAGCCTTTTTCTACAACAACCCTCATCAGATATATATAAAAAAAAAACGAATCAATAAAAAGAGAAAACGTAAGAACGGGTATAAACAAACAGCACAATCAGACATTGGATATATTAACATGCAGGGTGGTAGAAATAGGTTAAAATGGGAAGAGGTAGAGGAGCAACTAAGAAAGGAGGCTCAGAGACATGGAGCAGCCACCTTGCAACCCTGACTATGTGTGGGAAGAATGCAACACAATGGAGGGAACGAGGAAAGGAGGTGGAATTGGAGCATTTACAGAGGGGAAGGTTTGGGAGGGTGAGAGGAAGCCTCGCAGGACTAGGAAAAAGAAACAGCTTAACATAGGGCTCATAAACATGCAGGGGGGCAGGAGCAGAATAAAGTGGTAGGAGATTGGGGAGCAATTAGAGTGCGAAAACTTTGCAGTGCATGGATTAGAGCAGTGGTTCTCAACCATCGATGTCACGCGGACCCCTTGTGGATCGGCGGAGATGGCGGAGGACCCCGTTCGTGGTGAGAGGAGAGGAGAGGTATAGGTTAAATAAAATAATGATTTAATAAATGGGTATAACTAAGGGCTAGTGTGAAGTAGACCTCTCTTATTGACGTTCACACCAGAAAACTTGTCCAAAAACTAAACATTTATTTTCGACCTGAAAAAAAGACAACTTTTATTGCCGCGCTTGACTGATGAGGCAAGGCTTCGCGGACCCCTAGAATGCCTTCGCGGACCCCCATTTGAGAACCACTGGATTAGAGAAACACATCTGAGGGATATGGAAGAACCACCATACATACCGGGATATCATTGGATGGGATGCAACCGGGCCAATGGGGAACGCAAGGGAGGGGGTTTAGGGGTGTTAGTTAAGGGTCAGGAATGGGAAAGGAAACGAAAGGGTTGCAGGGAACACATGTGGGTCAAAGGCAATATTGGGGGTTTAGACACAATCTTGGGTTTTGTGTATCTAAAAACAGGGAGTGATGCAGGGGAGGAAAATGCAGAACACTTGACATGTATATCAGGAGACGTTAGGGAAATCGGCACTAACAAGGAAATAATTATCTTGGGGGACATAAATGCACATTTGGAAGACTTTGATGGACATACAGATACAACAGGAAGGATGTTAGGGGAGTTCTGCGAAGCTCTTGATCTGGTATTGGTTAATGCTCAGGTAAAATGTGATGGAAAAATAACATGGGAAAGAAAGAACTCGCATTCGACTATTGACTACTGTTTAATGTCGCGTAAGATATACAACGAATTAGGAGGTATGGAAATGGATGAGGAAGGCACAAAAGGTCTGGGGAGCGACCATAAGAGAATCAAGATCAGATCTGGCACAGTAAAACCAGAAATGCAAAATCAAAAACAAGAAGCTAGAAATAACTTAAATGATAAACAACTACAGGAGGTATCTAAGCGAATCGAGAACATATGATCCAAGCAACCGGAAAGAGAATGGACATATGAAGACTTAATTAGTGTTTTCAAAAGAGAGTTAGAGAAATATCTAATCAAACAATGAGGACGAAAACTAAAACGCAAGCTCAAAAGCTGGTGGGATAAAGAGGTTAAGGCAGCAATATCGAGACGCCAAGCGGCATCTAAAGAACACAGATGGGCAAAGAAAAAGGGGGCCACACTAGCCGAAGTAGCATCAAAATGGGAGGAATTTCAGGAAAGAAAGCGGGAGGCATCAGCATTAATACAGGCCAAAATTGGGAGGGCAGGGGTCCAGTGGATGATAGAAATAAACCAGAAGGATAAGACTGCGGCAAAAAGGTTCTGGGAACACATCAGTGCGCAGGGAAAAAAAGACAGAGGGGTACCAGCAGACACTAACCACACAGAAAGGGAAAAAGGTAGAGGGGGAAGAGGCAAGAGAATACATTAGGCATACAATCGAAGCAGCATTTTCGGAGTTAGAATCAGATCAGGCCGTAGGGAATGGTAGCGTCTACACAACACAAGAGGAGGATCATAGTGAAGAAGAGGAAATATACCAATGAGATTGATAAAAGTTCTAGGCAAAACAAGCAAATTGAAACTAAGGCAGGTGATTGACCAGATACTTATGTGAGGGGAGGTACCTGCAGTGACTGGAAATTGAGCAGGATGAGATTATTATATAAGGGCAAGGGAGACAAAGACAGTATCAAATCATACCGACCAATCACAGTTACTTCAGTAATATACAGACTAGCTATGCAAATTGTAAAAAGAAGAATGGGCAGAGAGAAAGCAGATTCTAGGGGAGCTTCAAAACGGTTTCAGGAAGGATAGACGACTAGATGATAAGTTATTCGTAATCACTCAGTGCATCGAGATAGCAATGACAAGTCAAAGGCCATTATGGGTAGCATTTTAGACATCAAAGGGGCATATGACAATGTGAATCAGGAAAAACTCTGGAACATACTGAAGGGATATGGACTAGAGGGAACCATGGTTAAGTTTCTAGAACGGGTTTATTCGGAGAATAGGGTGGTTATAACATGGGAAGCCGAAACTACAAGAACAACAGCAATAAAAAGAGGTCTTAGACAGGGTTGCCCATTGTCTCCCCTGCTCTTTATGATATACCTCAGTGAGATGGAAAAAAGGTTAGAACAGTGCAACCTAGGTTTTGACCTGACTTACATGGAGGAAGGACATAAAGTAAATCAAGTATTGCCAGGGTTAACGTATGCAGACGACATTGTGCTCATATCAGAGAGTCGTGAGACAATGCAGGAACTGATTAGGATTTGCGGCAGGGAAGGGGACAATTTAGGACTAAAATTTAGTAGGGACAAGTCTGGTATAAGAGTTTTCAACAACGAGAGGGCGGAACCCCTGGAGATACAGGACACATTAATAGAACACGTACAAAAGTACAAATATCTGGGAGTATGGTTCAGTGAAGGAAGACGGTATCTAAAAGACCATGAAGATGTTGTAATAAAGAAGGGGAAACGAGATTCGGCTATCATGAAACAATGGGCACTATGAAACTATAATAGATATGAAGTCGTTAGAGGTGTATGGAAGGGAGTCATGGTGCCAGGGCTGTCATTTGGGAATGCGGTAGTATTGTGTATGAGGTCAGAAATCCAGGCAGGTTTAGAGATACAGCAAAGGAGTGTGGGTAGGTTGGCATTGGGGGCACATGGGAATACTAGACCAAATGAGTTACTTCTTAGGAGTACAGGGGCAACAATATTGATATGGGTGAAAGCAGCACCATGGGGTTGAGATGGTCATCTTTCGAGAGTATAGGTTGGCTTTGAGAAGAAATATAATTGAATTGTGTGTCGTGTGTGTTGTGCGTGTGTCGTCTGTGTTGTATCAGTAAAGTATTTTCGTGTGCAAATTTGAATGTTATATAAGCAAAGAATGTGATGAATGTGGAAAAGAGTAAACTAACATATTTTTTTTATCAATTTTGCTGAAATCGAGGATAATAAATTAGGCACGGTGGGCAGCGAAAGTGTCCTGGGGTTCACAAGTAGGGGAGCAAGGTCTATTGCTTCCCCTATAGCGCATGAAAAGTTTTTTTTCTTAAATATAATAGATATGAAGTCAGAGGTGTATGGAAGGGAGTCTAAGTGGAGTATTGTGTATGAGGTAGAAATCAAACCGAACCCGCAAGCTGAGATTAGAGAAGCGATAAATACATTAAACACTAAGTGGACAAACCGAACCCGCAAGCTGAGATTTAAATACATTCAACGAGATGGAGCCGATCAGAGCATATCAGTAGAAAAGGAAACGGAGAGGAAATTGTGGGAAGAGAGAATGCAGGGGAAATCAGCTTTAACAATATACAGGGCACAAAAACAAGAAATAAAGAACTGTATGATAATTCAGTGGGGAGCTCTTTGCTGTTTGAAGCTAGAACGGGGGTGCTAAGAACGAAAACGTACAGGGCTAAATTCCAGGAAGTAGACACTCTGTGCGACGTATGCAACCGCGAAAGGGAAACTATAGAACATGTAATTTTAAGGTGCACGGGGCTTCGTCCCACCCTCTTGGGGGGGATGTCTACGGATTTGGAGGGGGCACTGGGTTTTCCGGACATAGATGGACGAATGGATAGGGAAAGAATTGCGGTAACTAAGAGGAGATTGGAAGATTCATAAAGGAGATCTAGGGAAGGATAAAGGGAAAAAAAATACAGATAAAAATCAGCAATAAATTCACTTGAAAAGAGAGAGGGGGGGGGGCTGTTATAACAAAATTCATACAAATTTTTTTTAAAAAAGAAGGGATAACGATATGTTATGCTAGGTGGCGCAAGCTGCCGCCCGATACAAAGGGAATAGTCATTACCATTCATCTATCCATCCATCCATAGAGGTTGTGATGTAGCCCTGACGCACGCCGCGCAAACTGTAATGCGAAGCTCGAGGCTTCTTTTTGAAAAATTGTTAATTTTTTCTAATGTAAAAAGCAACCTCGAGGCGCTGTTATTCATTAGAAAGATCACTTACAAAAACGTTATACGTGTTTCTTTAATAAATAAACCGTTTTTAATCGGTGCACGTAGCGCGTCGTCTGAGACATCTCTGTATAGTTATGTCTTAAATAAAGATATAAACAACAAGTTGTTGCAGATCGTTTCCACTGTCCCGAAACGTTCTCCGCAACCCGGTACGAGATCCGGGACTCTCCAGGCAAGGGTAGCGCCGCGCATGCGTCTTCGTTCCGGAGAGTGGAGCGGAGGTGGAAAAACGGTCTACAAAAACTCCCCAATTCGTTACTTTTTACTGAGGCAAGCTCTACTAACTCCCCGAGAAGGGAGAAAAAGAGTGCGAGAGAAGAGCAAAAAGCGGGCAATCTGTTCACGTAGTGACACAAAGGCGACGAGGAGGGGGAAAAAGAGAGAGCGAGCAACCCAAGTGTCAACGAACGGCGCCCGTTTCGCCCGAGCACCACCACAGGCAAGCAACAGCAACGGGGAGCGTGGTCCGCCGTTTAGCACGGCATGCTACCATTTTACGGCCAACGGTGGAGTGCACAAGGCGCAGCAGCACGCACAGCACCTAGCGGAGGGAACCCAACCCAAGGTGGCCCAAGCTGCCCAAGCCCCAAGCTCCAGCCCAAGCGAATCTGCCCGGCTGTGGGGGACGATGCACTGCGAATGCGCGCTGTTTTGCGGCGGCTGTTGTTGGCTCGCCCGCGCGCCCCTCTCCGGGGCGGGAGAGGGAAATTCCCGGGACAACGCGTCCTTTCTGCTTTGACGTGAGCTGGCGCAACGCTACAGTAGTGCCCCGCGTGCTGTCTGGAGCAAGTGAAGGCAAGTCGGCAAGTTCGCCTCCTTCCCCGCGTCGTCCTCGCCCCGTGACCTTGGGACCGAAAGAAGGAGCCGCCGCTGTGCCGGCGGAGCGGCACGTGGGCGCGCACTACTTTCTCTCGCCCACGTCCAACCAAGCAACAACATCCCGGGGCAGTTGGAGAGAAGGGTTGCGTGCCGTGTTGTGCCTTTGGTTGTGCGGGGCGGGCGCTTCCGCGCTTCCCATCGTCTGCTCCGGGTGGGAGAGGGCGGAGAGCAGACGACCAACCGACCGACCTCCGCCACCCCTCCGCCGCTTTGTCGTCGTCTGCTACCCCGAGGCTAGAGTTCCGACACCGGCAGGGCCGGCAGGCGCGCTGCTCCACTTGATCGCGACTGCTTGGCTGGCTCGGAAGGCTGCGATGCTGGCGGCGCTCGCCGTCGTGCCTCACCGGTGAACCGACAGTCGACGGTTGTTGGCGAGCTGCTGAGACTACCTTTTGGATGCCACAGTTGTCCCTTGGACGGCTCCGGGACAACGAGGTGAGTAGAAGCAATCGAGAGGCGCGGCCGACCCGCCGAGCAAACATGTCGTGGATTTCGCCTGCGCTCAGATGTGTCCATCTGGCTTCGAAACCACTTGGCATCGTTTCAAAAACGCGTTTGCTCTGACGTCAGTTTCCCGACCTAAAATAACGTGGCTCGGAAAGGGATCCGTCGGAAAGCGCAGTCCGTGGCTTTGTGTCCCACCGTCATGGAATCCGGCCTTTGAATTGGCGAATCAAAGTGACGCGCGCATCTCCCGGTGCCGCCTTTGGTCGCCCTTTTGTACACAGCCAGTCGTCTGCTGTGGTCGTCGGCGCTTGGTCCCGCTGCCTTGCATGCCTTCCTGGAATACGACCGGGATGAGCACGAAACCGTAGGGGAGCTGCGTGCTTTGCTTTTTCGGACGTCGTGCGCGTCTTTCACTTCTTGCCGCACACATCGTCTTCGCGTGACCTTGCGCCGAGCAACGGGACGCCAGCTGGGCATTGTTTTGCGACGCACAGAGAGGCCGGTGCCTGCCTTGCTTGCCGTCGTGCTAGGGAGGTCCGTTGTCGTGCTTGGACCTCGCATAACTCGACACTTGCGCTGTCGGTGAGCTCGGAAAGCTCCAGACCACAAGTTTTGCGGGGGAGAGACCCGCGCGAGGCGAAACGAAGCGTTGCGCAGAGGAACGCCAACTTGGCAAACTCCACAGGACCGATGCTATCGCAGCGCCGGGAGAGCCTGTTGTCGTCTGCTGCTACGTCAACTAAGGAATGATCCCTGCTAAAGTACCGCCGATTTGTGCGGTGACATGGAACAGTTTTAAGAGTACCATTCGATTCTAGTAGATTCACTTCCATCTCGAAAGTCAATTTATTCCTGCATAAAACTTGTACACCTTGGGTACTAATTAAACTATTCCTGCATCAGCGACACTTTCAATTGGCTTGCAAAGTTGTCTTAAGAATTGTCATGATGTTCATCTCAGCTGTAGTACTGTAGCTGTAGGTTCCGAATGCTCAAAAGTGATTTCGCTCTCTAGCTGAACAATATTGAAACATGTCTAAAAGGAGTGGTCCCCCTGCAATGATGCATTCCCCTGTGTTCTGGTAAGTTTGAGCTCTACATGCGAGACAATAAAACAGAAATGAGAAAGCATGTCTGCACTGCAGTGCAGATACATTTGAATGCAAAGTAAATTTAGACTATATAAAGTTGCAAAAAAAAAAAAAAAGGTTGACTGTTTATTGCTTTTTGAAGTGTGTCCGAGCATATGGTGGGGATGCCGTAGTCTTGGCAACAAGTTGTGCTGATACACGGCAGAGTTATTATAATGTACGCTAGAGGCTCAACTGGCACTAGTGTGCTGCGGCAAATTCAAGCAGACAGCAACCAGTCGAAAACCGACTTCCAGTAATGCATTTCTATGGGAACAAATGAGTGCATTTTCTCCCTGCGCTCGATCATAAAAGCAAATATCGCGAACACCAATCTCTATTATAGGGGTCTGGGTGGCGCATAGCCGCTCTCCGAGCAGGGCGCAAGATAAGCCACCGGAAGTTTGATGCTTGTCCCAGAAGCTGGCATCTGCTGGGCTTCCTAGTGTATTCAGTCAATGTTTTGGTCCATACTTTCCGGTGTCTTTGAGTGGGTTTTAATAATCATGCTCCGAATTAAATCCCGAAAATGAGGCATTTGAACTTGGGACATATGCACGCTTGATCAACTAGAATCTCAAAATGTTTACATTGAATGGCTTCCCACGATACTTGTCGGGTCTGCATGCGCTCTTACTGCGCAACAGCAGGCTCTCTTAAAGTGACAAGCGAAAATCCAGCGCCCTCGACACTTTTCGATCCAGCACTCGGAAAGGGTTACTAAGCCTGCCACTTAGTGTTACTTAGTGGCTTCATACCTGGTTGCTGAATGCGCCATCCAGCCCCCTATAAGAGAGATCAGTGATCCCGAATAATTCATTCGTATTAGGTAGCTTGGAACATTTCTCTGTCAGGCAGACAAAATAATTGGTCAGTTACGACGTTTTCTTTTCAAATTAATTGCATTAAAACTGTGCTAAAACGACTTCATGCCTGTATTTATGTGCACTGTCGGACAACTGTTAGTGCAAACACGACATCGGCGCTTTTCAGTATGGGGGATATACGTGCCAAACGAACAAAGGACATCTGGAAAACTAAGAAAGACGGCAAGAACTACGCAGTAACACTGGGTCAGTGCCTGTACGATCAAAATAAATTGAAGGCAACATAATATAGTCAGGTTTTCAATAAGTACTGCTTTATTCTTTCTGCTCTGCGCGAATATGGTTGTTCTACGTTTAAAACATCACCTGCACGCTCGAAATCTTTGAGAACAAGTGCCCAATAAAGGCTGCTTGGCAGAGAAAGTAACAAAGAGACATTTCAGAGCCCACATGCTTTATTCTTTACGTTTTGAATGTTTTTAACCGCTCGTAAAGATTCAAAACAGGGTCACTTCCATATGGGGACAAGACTGGCATATCAGCAACATATAACTGTGACTGGAAGGCTGGCGAGCCTTGAACACACACTATTGGCAGGCAGCGCCGGGCCTCAACCCTGCCTGCCTGCCTGCCGCAGATATTTTTTTTTCAATCATTATTTTGCTTAGAATCATCGCTTGTTTTTACACCTGTTGTGGAACAGAGGTTTGGGCCCGAAATATAGCGAAGTTAAACATTGTTCACTGATGAAGAAAAATGTGCTTACTAAAGCAATTGCACTTTTACAATGTTAATAAAGGTACATATTATTCCGTACGACCCAAATAATAAGTGTTCCATGTTATTTTCCGGCGAAGATACAAAATGCATGCGAGTTTCCCCATATGAATGCACAGGAGCACCACAAAAATAGACTGGTTACTGTCTGCTTCAATTTGCCTCCCGGAAGTCGCATAGACACTAGCACTAGTTGAACCTCTAGAGTACATTATAATAACTCTATGGTCTAAAGCTAGTCATACGTGCAGCCTTGTGGCCTAGTTCTGCTGCAAACAAGGCTCCAAAGCACCGTAGAAGGCAATGAGCATGTACTGCATTCTTAGTCTAGGCTGTGTGTAGCCCTGTGGGAGGCTTCAGAAACTGCTCTCTTTCTTCTTGTGCAAACAATCTTGCACAGGGCTACTACTCTCTGGCTTTCATCCCACGTCACACAACTTGTCCGATGTATAGTACACACAAGTGCAAGCTTGTCTACAGGCGCAGCAATCAACAAGCTGGCAACTGCATGTGCTTAGGGGGTACTTTTGTCTCCAAATTGGCTCAACACACCGGTATAGCTCAACAAGTAACTCAAATTTCATTTTAAAATTATCTTTCTGCACTTACTGAATTTTCAGTTTCGGACCTCATTGTTTTTTGTTTTTTTTTTTCAACTGAAATTCTTTGCTGGCAACTCTGCAAATGTGATGCCAGCGGCAAACACAGGTTCACTGTTTAGCTGTTAGGACTTGTTCCCAGGTGATCGCAACACGTTTAATAATGTGAAATTTAATACTCTGGAAGCTCATTTGAGCACTTGCCTGGAAGCACAAAAAAGTTGTCAGAGATCCTGTTTTCTAGACTGCTGCAAGTGCCTTCCAAATATGTCATGCCACTGGAAAGTTTGGATGTCGGTTTCGGCATCGCCTGCATTTGCCGTCTTCTCTTAGTAGCTCTTTTGCATTTAGAGATACTAAATGGCGGGAAGAGTAATGCCCAGGTATTGAGAGTTTGGGTAGCTGAAACACTTGGTGGAGTAGGCCATGGCAGCAGCCGCAACGCTTGTCTGTCGGATGTAGACATGGACCGAGACGCTCTAAAAGCCGTTCAAGTGAAGCTCGAGAGTGTGCTTACTGCATTGACTGTGGAGTTTGGACATATTGCAGAACTTTGAGTCAAGCTTTTGCCCCTCACAACTGCTCTTGCTTTGCTAGCGGCATAACTGCTACTCGATGTAGAAGCTCTCCGTACGGTTCTCGTCTGGGCTTTCTAGAGGCAAGGCCGACCCTGCACAAACTTCTCCTAAGGCGTCTGTCGGCTCGGGTTCTGGGACGGAGGCTTCTTACAAGAACTGGTTCGGTGGGTGAAAAAGAACCAGCACGAGGTGGGAAGCGTCCAAGTTTTGCTTGTGCAAGTCATTGGTAAATTGTTTGCTTCGATGGAACTCCGACATAGCCAACACTGAGCAGTGTTCTTGTGAGGTTGGACAGCACTGTCAGTGACATTCCCCAACACTGCGCAAAGACGTTGGGCCAAGCTTGGGACCAGGGGACGCCGGCGCCCACCCATGACAAAATGCTGTATGAGGGGGAGGAGAGGAGGCCCCAGCAAAATGGAAGATTTTTGTGTGTGTGTGTGGGGGGGCCCGGGCCCTATGGACCCCCCCCCCCCCCCCCCCCCGGGCTACGTTCCTGCAAGGGACGCACAGTCCCGCGTCTTTTTTTTTTTTAGTAGAGTGCTTGGATTCTGCACATTTTAACATTGGGCTGTTTGCACTGTAGTTATTCTTGAACACAGGGTGCCATTTGCACACATTTATAGCTGGCTGGGGGCACCTCCCTCCAGAAATATTTGGAGCCATGCATTCTTTATCTACAGCAGTGTAAAAAAAATAAGGGTAGAAATAACTGAGAATCAGTTTATAGACCTGATGATAGTGGTAGACAAATGTAAGGCACCTTGATGAAATACATACTTTTCCCAGGTACTTGGTGGTCCGAAGGGGAACAGCTAATCCGCTGAAAAGCGGTCACCTCGCTATTGTTAGTTTCTTAAAGGTTTCCCCAAAGTACTCCCCCATAACACTGCATACACCCTGCTGTTTGCTTTTGGAGGACAAATAGGTTGAGAAGGAAACGGCACTCTTGTACAACGTTGTCAATAATGATGCCCCCACTTTTCACTTGTCCACATTGCACGAAATTGCTCTGCAGTGCACGACTGATATGGTAGAGCATGCTTAAGAGCAACTGAAAGGAGGCTCATGGATCTTCAAGTATCTCATTGATGCCCTGGTCCATGTACCCAGTGTTAACTGTGCACGATACATTTTGCTACATGTTTGGCATTTCATAGATATTTTTTTCAATCGAGCTGCTTTGATTGATACAAACATATCAAGTATGATGCCACAGGCCACTCACAAATGCAGCGGAATTTCGAAGTAGATTTTGTGGCCGATGCAAAATCAATAAATGCACCTCGCACAAATTTGTATTATTTTTTCCTTAGTAGCGCCATCTCTGTTGATCCATGCTTTCTGAAATTAAACTGTCAACCGCTGTGCATTTTCTTCAAAATACCAATCCTCCATTTCAAATACCCTTCAATGCGCCACTGGTCATCAAAGTTTCTAACGCAATGGGAGAGCTTGGTCCACGGCGTCATCAAGGGGGTCAATCTAGCCAGCACCGCTGGGATTCTGGCAACAATCAAGTTTGTCGGAATTTCCAACCCCCTCTGAATGAGCTACCCATAGATTGCTGCGACACTTCATCACACTAACAGCGTTTCTCATTAATCCAAGTGTCTCAGGGCTCTGTACACTTAATCAACTGCTCAAACTTCCTGATCTGCAGCTCTCCAAAGTAAGACGACTTTTTTTTTTTTTTCTCAAAATGATTCAAATACTTCCATCAAAATTCAGCACCTAGAGCAGTGCCATTAAGTACAGGGTGTCACAAAAAAAATTTACGCGGTCTTTTTTACCGCAAAATAAACTAGGCATCGCCGAACACTCATTCTCCCCCCAAAGGTAGCGCTAGAGGTCACAACCAGATGCCGAAGTTTCAGCCCGATCCGATACCTTATTCAAAAGTTAAACAATTTTCTGAAAAATTCAATGGGAAAATGGCGGCTGACGGAGTTTTCGAATGCATGGGGCTCTATGGCACCAGAAACCGAAAACGGGCGAAAATGTGCTCCAGTTTCTCATTGAAATTTTCAGAAAATCACTTATAAATTTTGAATAAGGTATTGGATCGAGCTGAAACTTTCGCATCTGGTTGTGACCTCTAGCGCTACCTTTGGGCGGAGAATGAGCGTTCGGCGATGCACAGTTTATTTTTGCGGTAAAAAAGACAGTGTAAATTTTTTTTTTGTAACACCCTGTAGATGCACTGCGAAGTAGTACGCCGAGTTGTCTGGCACTTTTTCACTTGCAAAATCATTTTAGTTTGAAAACGGACGAGAAAAGCTTACTGCAAGCAACTATTTTAAAGGGCTCAGTATTTTGCTGGCACAAAATGTCACTTAACTATCCGTCACCACAAGGTAACATCATGATTTTAACCCGAGACTGGGACAGAAGGAGGAAATTGGCGTCTCTAACTCAGCCGAGCTAGAGACTCCGTCTGTCTGTTACTCTCTCTTCCACTGTAAAAAAATTTGCCTCCTCCTGCCCCTAGTCTAATCATCATGCTAAACTTCCACCAGCTCACCTGTACACTGACCGTAATTTCGTTCAGGTAATATATTTGCGGTATTTTTCAAAAGATTAGTTGCAAAATTCCCAAGAATCTGGTTTTCGCAAAAATTGTGTCATTTACAATATTTGCAAGTTGTATTGTTAGTGCTTGCATAGAGTGATCACAGTCGGTTTATGAAATTTGCAAATTTGGCTCACTTGGAGTGGAGTAGCCAAACGAGAATGCCCCCTTATCGACAGCGGAACATTTGGCGGCAGCGTTTGTCCCAACTGGGCCTAGAAATTTTTTTGCAGCATCTTCACTGATGCATTCTCAAGTTGTGTGTTGCGAAAAACAATCTGTCCCAGACTTGCTTTTCAACAAACGAGCTACATGCATCAAGGGCCTCAAGAGGCAAATAGTTCAATCTGAAAACATAATTGACGCGAAAACACA
The DNA here is from genome assembly GCA_013358835.2 of Ixodes persulcatus. Classification (NCBI taxonomy): domain Eukaryota; kingdom Metazoa; phylum Arthropoda; class Arachnida; order Ixodida; family Ixodidae; genus Ixodes; species Ixodes persulcatus. Next base: position 16,791 of record JABSTQ010003749.1, read on the forward strand.
TTTAACTGGAGTAAGTCGAAAGCTGGGTCGGCATCCGTGTGTCTCCAAAATGGCGAAGCACTGTGGAAGCATGCTGCTTTCAGGTTTGCTTTTGCAATAGCACCCCGGCAGCTGACAAGAGGGTCTGCCCCCTCGGTTTCCTCTCTTGAAATGCGGCCAGTGCAGTAAACATGCAAAGTCATCCAAAGGGATTTCAATCTGCAGCATTTCTCCTTTACATTGCATGGAACAAACAAAATCAGCCAGTTGGGCAGGGTGTGCAATGTGGAAAAATTAGTTTATTTATTTATTTTATTTATTTAAATAAATTGCCGAGATATGCATTAGTGAGGAAATTTTTCCCCGACACATTGCTTTCCCGAAATGGCAGGCCAAGTGTGTGCTTAGAACAGAGGTGCCAGCATTCATCCCACTCTGTATGGCAAAACATATTTGCTTTGACCCTCGTAGGAATTGTCTGCCTGGAAAGGCTAGTCAATAGACGCCCCAAAAAATTCTGACTAGAAACACGGGGTAGCTTTTGTTTCACACTTTGTTGGGAAGTAGAGTAGCAGTGTGAATACAATGCAAATAATCGCCACTCACTGACAAAGGCCAATTTGAGCGGTCAAAGTGCCGTTTTGCTCGGGGGCTATACACGGGGCTTGCAGGCTTATCCAATTGGCTTATCTCGCCAGCGGTGGGGCAGAGCCACTGATTCACGCCCGGTCTCGAGTGGCCCCGACAACAGCCGTGTCGGTGCAGCCTTGGGAAGAAACTCCTTTGGCTACTTCCACCATAGTCTCGTGGTCCTTGACTGAACCGCGAGCAACGACACTGCGTGCACTCCACTTTTATGACCAGCTTCCCCGAGCTGCCTTTTTTTTTTTTTCTTTCTCTCTCTCTATTTGATCATGCACAAATTTGCAGATAACGCAGATTTTTGCGAGGCCAAAACGGGGCTATTGCAATGTTCATATTGATGGGTGCTCAAACTAGACTCCAGAGTGTGGGGGCATCTGATCAGACAGATGCAGCCGTCTCCAGAAGTGAGCTTAGCCGAGACTAGTCGTGCCTCATTAATATGGATGCCTCACAACATAGGTAGGGACCAACCTTTTTCCATACAATTCTTGCTCATTAAAGGGGTAGTGCAATGATTTCAATGTTGAAAGAGTTGTCAGTTTGTATTTTTTATATTGTTTATCCAAGCACGAGTGACCAAAAACGCGTCACCTTGCCCCGAAGAACTGCCATTCCGCTGCGTGATCACAAATGCAGCTGCATGCAGCCGCGTGTGGCGGTTACGGGAACTAGCGTCTCTTGGGGGATATGCGGAAGTCAACAGAAACCTGTCCCCCTCCGCTGCTTCACTGGCCGTCAGCCCCGCGGCAAACCGTCTTTTGTGTCGAATGCTCGACGATGCTCATCCTTTAAAAGTCAACAATTGCGGAGGCTGGGGTCTCTGAAGAGAGAACCTAAGGGGAAATCACGCAATCCTCCCAGAGTATGTCACTTGAAAGGCGACGTGGAGTTGAAAGGCACTTTGACCTTCGATTTTTTTAATAAAAATTAGAGCTTGAAAGAAAATATGCTTTTCTGTTCCTCGTTCCATAGGTGACGCAGATTAATTTCCGTACTTAATTGGCCAAAGTCCGTAAATCATTGCACTGCCCCTTTAATATAGAGAAGCCCACAGCCTAGGCTATGGACGACCAGTTTAGGAGCCAACTGGGTAAATGTATTTATGTCTCATTATGAACACCAGCTTCTAAACCCCTAAAGAAAAAGGAACCTTTTGGGTAACAGAGCTTGACTATTGTCTGTTGATCTTCCTGAGATAAGACCTGGGCTCTGAACAGTGGTACGATTTTTGGGGAGGGCTTTCCATCCAAATAGGTCCTCCCTACGTGTTTTATGGCCACGGAGGACAAATCTGAAGAACAGTCACAAGAGTGAAGGTGGGAAGACAATATCAGGCATGAAGCACAAGTGGCGAGAGACCGCATAAAGCGCAAGCCATTGATTTCCTGGACCTTCAAGCTGGGGTGTCTTAGTTTTAGATAAGAACTTGGACTACAAAGCATTTATGCACACAAAAGGCTCAACATTTTTTTTTTCACAGGTTTCTTGGAGTTGCTTTTTATTCATTATTATAGATACCCTTTGTAACGGCGGTAGCTTGCACCACTTAGCCCAAGTCTAAAAAGACAAAAACTTTAAACGATTCTTCCCGCCCTTCTAAGACCAATTTTCTCCCCCTAACTATCACCAGTATGAACTTCGGGGGATTGGGCAAAAAACAAACACATCACCCCCCTGCTTCTTCCCCCCGGCGAGGGCGTCGCCAATTTTCCTCTGGTCAAACAGCGTTACCCCAGCACCGGACCCACTGGGAGACAGGGTTGAGACTTTGTGTCGGAGCCATGCGGGAGGAAGTCCGACTTTCCCTCTGTCCCGCCCGCCCCCAGCTGTGCTAGTTAGTTGTGCATCATTCAATATTCCCCAGACAATATCCACCAATCTTCTAATCGCCTCTTTGTCACTGTAATCCTTTTCTCTTCCGTCCTTCCATCGTCGCCAGCAAAGCCCAGGGCCCCGGCCAAATCAGTCACCCCTTCAGGGAGGGCAGGGCGAAGCCCCGTGCACTTCAAAACCAAGTGCTCTAGTGTCTCGCTGTCATTATGGCAGGCGGCACACAATGTGTCTGTCTCCTGAAATTTAGCCCTATACGCCCTCGTCCTCAAAACTCCCGTTCTCGCCTCGAACAGCAAAGAACTTCCCAGTAAATTGCCAAACAGATTTTCCTTTCTTAGGTTGTTTTCGTGACCTGTACACTGTTAGAGCCGATTTCTCCTGCATTCTTCCCTCCCACGTTTTCCTCTCTGCCTCTTTCACCCCTTTTTCGCTGAAGTAGTCTGCTTAGCCCCATCACCAGTGTGTAGTTATTTAATGTTAAGGTTTTGGGTTCGGTTTGTCCATTTTGTGTTTAAACTTTTCACGTATAAATACTTGAATACCTTCCGTGCCCACCGTGTATCTTCCATTTCGGCCAGCCTTTGTTCACAGTTCAACTTACTAATTGCCTCCCTGCTTTCAAGACGACCATCCCATGTCCACCTGTACTCTCTCATTTGGTGTTTTTCCATGTGCTCCGAGTGCCAATCTGCCTACGCTGCTTTGTTGAATTTCTATTCCTGATTGAACCTCCGATTTCATGCACAGTACTGCATTGCGAAAAGACAGTCCTGGTACCATCACTCCTTTCTATATACCCCTGACCACTTCATATCTATTACCGTATAGTTCCATATTGCCTTGAGCTTCATAATAGATGAATTTCTTTTCCCCTTTCTAATTATATTCTCATGTTCCTCTAAATATTTCCTTCCCTCATTGAGCCAGACTCCCAGATATTTGTATTTTCCTACATGGTCTATTATAATTTCTTTTATCCTCGGGGGTTCCCTCTTTTCGTCGTTAAACACCATTACTCAGACTTGTCACTACTAAAACTCATGCCCAAGGTGTCCCCTTCCGCTCCACATATTCCAGCTAGTTCCTGTAATGTTGATTAACGTAGAAATTTGGGCTAGTTGGTAAGTAGACATGATAAAAACAAAACAGCGCAAAGACAAGGACGAAGTAGAAGGCTGTGTCCTGTTGTTCCTTCTACTTCGTCCTTGTCTTTGCGCTGTTTTGTTTTTATCATGTCCTGTAATGTGTCCTGGTTATCTGCCATGAGTACTACGTCATCCGCATACATCAGTGCTGGTATTACCTGTACCAATTTCTCCCTTCTTCCCTATACTAGCTCACATCAACACCTAAGTCGCACTGCTCTCATTTCTTTTCCATTTTACTGAGATATATGACGAAGAGCAGAGGTGACCCTCTTTTTATTCTTGCAGGTTGCGTAGTTTCTACTTCCCATGTTATGACTACCTTATTTTTTGTGTACACCTGCTGAAGAAACCTAACCAACTTCATATCTAGCTGACCCCAGAGTTTTTCCTGGTTCACATTATCGTACGCTCCCTTGGTGTCCAAATAAGCTAACCATAGAGGAGTTTGGTTCTTCATTGCCATTTCTATACATTAAGTGGCGAGGAATAAGTTATCTTCCAGTCTTCTTCCATCTCTTCGGAATCCATTTTGGAGCTTGCCCAGTATTTGCACATCTTCTGTCCATTGCTCCATTCTACGCTTTACTATCTGCATAGCTAATCTGTATAGAACTGAAGTTACCATTATTGGGCAATATGACTTAATGCTGTCTTTGTTTCCTTTGCTTTTATATATTAGTCTCATTTTACTTAGTTTCCAATTATTGGGTACCTCTCCTCCAATAATTACTTGGTTAATCACATGCCGTAACTTCAATTTGCTTGTTTTTCCTAGTGTCTGAGTTCCATGGACTTTTCTGGGGAGCCAAGGTGTCCAGACTATCGAGACATGACTGTACTTGGTACCACTGTGGCTAGACCGTCCCCAGTTTACTTTGGCAGCGATCCTCCTCGGCGGAGACTCAAATTCTGCTCTGCTGCAGTGCCTGGCTGAGGCTAGGGAAAGATGACGGCACATTGATACTTAAAAAATTGCTTTTCGTGTGGGGCTTGTCAAATTAGTGAGGCGCTGGAGAAAACCAGCCTTCTGCATTAAGTCCTTATTTCAAACTCTTTGTTTTCGTTCCGACCACTGAAAAGCATGCAGGAAGGGCCTCAGCACGCACCTGGTATCGCTGTGTTCTTCTGCAGCATAAAGGTCGTCTGCTTTCATTGAAGTTACTACAAGAGCGAACGCAGATTCCCGACCGCCATCTGCTAGCCAAAGTTTAATAGTTCTGTAATGAGCAGCCACAGACTCTCGCTGCGAACGCAGGCCGGGGGGGGGGTTAACACGTTCCCAAGTGACACATGCGCTGTCCGATAGGTAATTCGGCGTTCGTTGCCATGGTGACGGCGATGAAAGCAGCGGCTTTTTTGCTGCGAAAGTGGCGCAACAATACGAGGCGTGTGCCGAGGCGCTTCCCGCATGCTTTTCAATGGGCGGAACGCAAACAAAGAGTTAGAAATAAGGACTTGTCGCAGAAGGCTGCTTTTCTCCTGCGCCTCATAATTTGACGAGCCTTACAGAAAAAGCGTGTTTTTTTGGCCATCCCACACCTTTTTTTTTTTTTTTTTTTAATCCGTAACATGGGTATACTGCCAGACTTTCCCCTTTTTAGAGAAGAGTTCCATTCCCCAACCTCGTTTGGAGGCACATGCTTTGGAGGGAACATGGACAGAAGAAATAGTTTTGTGGAACTAGGCTCCATGACATTACATGCTTTCTTGCCACTCGGCTGTGCCAGCTCAGAATTTTTGCCAAGAGGCCAAGTTATGTCCACTGCTTGGTGTGGTTTTTATGCGTAAAAGGTCTTGTGGCAGCAGCCCATGCAGACTCGCCTGCTCCTGGGTCGCTCGGATCACCAGCCCTTTTAAGACCAGGTCAAAGGTGTGCTGATCGATACGTTTGATTCCCTCTGTGTATTTTTATACCATTGCCCACCTTCTAGTAGAAACAAGTCCATAAATATTTCTATTGGGGTACATGAAATGTTAAGGACCAAATTTAAGACTACAGCAATTTTGTGGAGAAAAAAAAATTTTTTTTTTTTTTTTTTTTTTGATCTGCAAGTTGGAGAACTAGTTAGTGTGCCTGTTGGAGAACCAATTATGAGGCACACGAGCAAATGTCACTGTTTCCCCTTTAAAGTGTAGCTGGATTATCCGAGAATGCCCGCCATCGTGGCGCCATCCGATCCTCTCTCGCAACAGTGGGCAATCTGTTCTGGCCAGGCTTCCCTCCCGATAAAAGAGGACATTGCTAAACTTAGTTGCATTTTAATTTAAACTTTATTGACCCTGCCCTCAAACAACTAACTAAATGATTGTTTGACCAGTTTCACCTCGTCACACTTATTTAGGAACGATGCACACAACTGGTGGGAATATCGCAATATATATCATACACACAAGCTGCAGTTTTATTTAGGGTAAGTTAGTTTTTCAATACCCGATGCATGCACCATCCCACTGTGGGAGTGTTTTTCCACTAAGCATGCAGACTGCGATGCAGTGAAGCGAGAGATGCAGAGTTGTGATGTCTGCTCCACGGTCGTCGCGTTTCTGCAGTGGACTAGTGCGCAGTGAGAAGAACTCGCCCCAAGAAATACTGCAGACGTCCAGAGTATTGTTGGCGTGTGATACAAAGATGAAATCACACTATTCAAAGCCATTACGAAGTTTCAAAACTTTGCACAATCCTACTGCAACAATTCGACAGTCAGTTTCAAAACTGAGAAAGCGAAATTAACTTTTGGTGCAACGTTTGACTCAAGCTCCTCACATTTTAGTGTAACAGGGGTGGAACTCATGAAATGTACTTGGGAGCAGCCACGGGAGCAGCTGAAACAGTTGTTTTGGAGCAGGTTGGGAGCAGCTAAAACTACATTCTGAAGCAGGCTAGGAGCAGCTCAGATCAGTTTTCATTGCACTTCAGCTTGCGTCTTAGACGAGCACGGGAGCAATTTCAATTGTGCTTAGCAGCACAGATGCATATGCGTGGTTAGGAACCTAGGTAGATGGGATAACAGTGTAACAGATGCGAAAACTTGGCCCTAGTGAGAACCGAAGAGCAAGTACCCTATGTTTCTGAAGATAGTGCCCTTGATATTTTCTGAGTGGCTTTCAGCTGCTTAAAATGCAAACCAGCACTGCTTATAGCACAACCCACACGTGCTCGACATAGTACTTCTATGTGCGAACCATGTGACGTGCGTAAGCAACGGATGTGCAGTTGCGCGGAGGAACAGGGCAACAAATTTTGAGTTTATCCTATTGTACGACTCAATATCGAAGCAGTAGACTACGATTAACGAAGTTATCGTATTCGAAGCGATGAGCCAGAGCAAGATTTAAAGTACGCCGAGCAGATCTACCACTCATGTGAGAGCTGCTGGCCAGGAAGGTTTCGGATCGGACCGCGTTTAAGTTCATTCAAATCACGATTTATCTTGAAGGAATGCGGTTCCAACTTCTAATGATGAAGCACTAAAAGGAATCTTTTGCTAATGTGTTTTTAACTGGCTGACTTCCGGAACCCGGGCCGCAGAGTCTCAGGCAATCTGACGCTTAACGACTCAACCTCACCTCGGCTGACTTGCTTAACCGTTTATGGTTGAAGAATAAGAATCCAGTCGCAGGTGATGTAGCGCTTGGAATCCGACCCCCGAGTTTTTTCGCGCGCTTCCGACTTGGGATACACAGGGGAAATAAACGGAACAAAAAATTGCAAGACCGACCAAGCTAAATGCACTCATTGTTGCCAATTGAGTCGATAATAACCGAAACAAAGACAAAATATTATTATTTTTGGCGCACGTTGCGTGATTTGGAACACAATGGCGCGAGGTATTGGCTGTGGCGCAGTTTCCACAAAATGGCGCAGGATGGCGCAGACAAATGCATCTGGCGCAAAAAGGCGCAAATGGCGCAGCCGTTCCACCCCTGGTGTAATGTAACATTGTAAACACTTGTTTGGCACCAATGCTATTGCATCACTGCCATTTACGAGAGCCAGTTCAATGGCAGCGCGTTAATGAGTGCAGGGAAGTGTTCATTTTGGGCAGTAATTGTAAAGCGGCTATTGCTTCCATTGGCAAGTGGTGACCAATTCCAGCTTGCTTTAGACTCTACAGATGAAGTCAGCAGCTGGCATGAAGGAATACGGCAAATCTGACCCTGACGGTACTTGAAAAGGTCCAGACACGAGGAACATTAGGACGAGCTAAATGCACTTTTACCCAAGAACGACACCTTAACATCTATGATGGATATGTTGGCAACACTAAATCAGTTGGCCAGTAGAGTACTTTGAAGTGCGCTTGTTGACGAATAAAAACTTACCAGCTAAATGACTATCTCGCAAATCTACCAACATGAACAAAAGCCCAGATTCTGGAGGGTGGGGACTAGTAGAGGGAACTCGTGCAGAGATGTGTGTGCATTTCTCGGAGGAGCCTTTTACGCCAGGTATAGTCTATTATTTTGAGTGTGCATCATGGAAAAAAAGTTTCCGGGATTCCAAAATATAGCTTTTCTGACGGCTGCCCGGTGGATATGCAGGGCACCGTGTGCCCAGCATGCTGTCTCTGCGGGCGTCGGACTACCTGGGCCCCCAGGTGCTGTGCAGCAAGGGCGAGCCGGGTGAGGAGGTACGCAAGGTACGCAGTGCTTCGGAAGGCCGCTACGAGTGGCCGATGAGCCTGCCCGTCGAGGGGGCCGAGCCCCTGCCCTGGTTCCGACCCCGCGAGCCCCTGTACCCGCCGCCGGCCTACCAGCGGTACCCCCGCTTCCCCTACGCGGCGCGTCCCTTCCCCGAGGGCCTGCCGTTCCCGCCCGAGGCCAGCCCCCCGGCCGGCTACTACCGGGGCGGCAGTCTCAAGCACCGCATCCTGCACCCGCCGCCCAGCATCCGCATCGTGGAGCCGCCAGCCGCGCTGCTGGCCGCCGCCCCGTTGTCGGCCCCGCCCATTCCGCTGGCCGAGGGGCCCCGGCTGGCCGTGTCTTCGATGCACCCACCGGGGGGGGCATCCCGCCTCCACTACCCAGCCTATTTCCTCAAGGGCTCCATCATCCAGCTGGGCACAGGCCTGCTCAAGAAGGTGGAGGACCTGCACACCGAGGACTTTGTGACCAGTGCCAACGTGAGCCGGGACCTGCGCATCGACTCGAGCCGGGTGCTCCAGATGGCCACGGGGGACTCGGTGGCCACGCTCAGCTTCTCCGTGGGCCAGAACCAGGTTCAGGTGAGGGTTCAGGTAAGGGTGCCAACGGGCGCAGCCGACCCCCGGCCTTTCGCAGGTCACGGTCGAGGCGCCCGTCGAGCACCCCTTCTTCGTCTTCAACCGGGGCTGGTCCTCGTGCAACCCGGAGCGATCGCTGCAGCGCTACCGCCTCCAGTGCCAACGCCTCTCGGTGGGCGACGTGTGCATCTCGCTCACGCACCGGGCCGCCAAGTCTCTCGACGCCCCCCCGTCTCGGGGTGATGGCAGGGGCGCCCGGTCTGCGCCCAAGACGGACCCCATGAACCCCCTGAGCATTGGAGCCCAGTCCGGGGGAGCGCGCAAGCGCCGCTGGTCGGCCCCCGACCAGGTCACCACCCATGCGGGCCTTCCCATGCCCCAGCGGACGGCCACCACGTGACTCTCTCCGCCTTTTCCAAAGACTCTAGATTCTGTAGCCACTTCCGAGCTGCCCGCATTACCAGGCTCTCAACTCATCTTTCAAACTGATGTGCCAGTGAGCCTGCTTTTACAGATGGAGGCAGAATTGCTTACTTCGAGGAATGTTTGTATCTCTATTTTTGCCCAATAATGCTTTTTAAACACTGGTGGCCAAGGAATCTCCCTCCACCTTTGTTCACAGGTGGTGTACAAACGCAGGCTGACAAACGGTATGATCTCCCCAAAGCGAGCTGCAGGTACCCCGCAATCACGGCCAGCAGAAATGGGCGCAGAATGTGTCTGCCAAATCTAAGTCATCTGAAGGACACAACTGTCGTCAACGATCTCACAAGCCCCCACTAAATGCTGAGCGATTCCGAATTCTGATCCCAAACTGCTTCAGCCAGTGGGGACAAAAAGAGCACCCTCGGGAGCAAACACAAGCTCAAAAAACTCTTGCCACAGGAAACCATGCTGGTCATGGAAATGTTGCCTTTTACCACCTCTTAAGTATCCTGCTGCATTTTGTAGCGTAGCTGTTGTGTATGCCCCCTAAAACAATTTGTATGGTTGTTTGTTGTGTTACATGGAGTCTCAAGCATGCTGCGTGACTGCCAAACTGGTGTTTCAAAAAAAAGCTCTCCTGTGTTCATAACCAAGTTACAGGGCTAGCGCCAAGGGATGCTGAAAAGGAGTGTATTGAAAGAGCCTAGGGTTGCCTTACTAGCATTGTTGCATGTACAGATGGATGCACAATCAGTTTTATTACATGTGGAATGCCAAACAATGCAATTGAGTGATAATTTGGTCCATCCAGGGACTTGAGTCATGCGACCTCCTCACCTGATCTCAGACACCAAGTGTTCCCTGTGGAAACTAAGGCGGGGGAGCGGTAATCCTATCTAAGCTGCATGTTGTACGTTTGCGTGGAAGTGTTAATGTTGGCCAGCTTGTTTACCAGAAATTAAACCAGTGTTGACTTCTTGCAATGCCTGGACCTCGTGTGGTGCCCCCATCCTTTGCTAGAGATCAAGAGGGATCTCTCTTCGTAAAGGCAACAGAGCTCAAACTCTGGGATACTCCAAAAAGTAATCCAATGGTCTCGATGGCAGCCTCCCACTACCTTGATTTCAGCACGCAGGGTGAGTTTACCTCGCTCGCAAATAGGGTCAGACCAGGAGATAACCTTGGCCAGAGTAACCAATGCTTCATAGTCTTTCTTTTCTACTTGCACTTATCTCCTGTGCAGCTCCAAGCAACAAAATGGCAGCACGCACACATCAAACAAATTCCGACTCGAATGAGGGTCGGATAACGGGAGAAAAGAATGTCTATACTCTTCCGAGTGACACGTGGCCTACATGGGAGATGGTCCCTGCAGTCAATTTGATGAGAGGAAAAACAATATTGCCTCAATGTTTGTACCACCTTTGAGAGTATTTTCAGTTGCAGCACAATTTCCAGTCCAATGCACTGAGCCAGTCTGCAGCATTTGGCCAGAAGCCACCTGGACCACACGGGTCTCACCAGTGCCTCGAACGGCTTTGCAGGCCTTCCCACTCGGCTGTCGCTCCATGCTGCACACTTGAGGGGACGTCAGGGCTGCAGGTCGTCGTCTGCTTCCTGCTCATCTGTGCTCAGCACTTGTGCACTGGCCAGGATGTGGATCCGTGGATCCCCTTCCATCTGCGCCAGCTGCTCGGCCGTCGCTTGGACTACCTGAATGTCGCCGTGCTCCGTGCGGATGATCTGGGGGGAAGTGATCAGACCCTCACTTTCTTTGACACCAAATACACATTGCTAGGGCACAAACAATTTTTTCTCACTACTCAAATGCCATCATCCTGGGCGCCAACGTGGGCCGTGAGATTGGTTGTACCTCAATGCACCGAGCACAATGTGAAAAGGCCCTGGGATCAACTTGCTCGCTGCTTTTTTGCTCCACTGAAGCGATGGGCAGCACTAAATGTTGGAATGACAAAACAGTCTCTTCGCAAACCATGTTAGAGCAGCAAAAGAAACAATTTTCTCTCGCGAGTAGTGTCAAGTCTCCTGGGGAGGCAAGGCCTCCGCCAGGACCCAAGAGGAAGGAGGAAACCGCCCTGCTCTGCTCAATGTTGCCCAACTGTGCTTCGATTCGGGCAAGGCTTGGCCAAACTTGGGAAAACATTTGGCAGATCTGTATGCATGCTGTGGCAAAGCTTTGCTGGGAAACGAAGCACAATTTGTGCTCTACGAGCCCTCATCGGGGCCAATGGGGCAACAGCAGGTGCACAAAGAAATCCAGCAAACGGCAGCACTGGAGTCGCTGCCATTAAAGGAGCCATGCAACCATTTTAACCATGAAAGAATTTGTATCTTCCACTTTTTACATTATTTATCTTGTCACAAAGAACAGAAAACACTAGGGGTGTGCGAATATTAAAATTTTCGAATACGAATAAGACGAAAAACGGGCTTCGAATATCGAATCGAATATGTGTCTAGAAATAAAAAATTGCAAAACAAGAGGTAACAGCAGGTTTTATTGCCTCTTTAAAATAAATCAATGCAACTGCATTTTACTGGGCTGCAGCAGGCTAAAGATACTTCTAGTACTGCACTCATTACAAATTATCGTGTAGGAAAATTAACTAATAAACGTGTTCATAAAGTAAGCGCTCCCTACGCGCCGTGACATTTCCGCCAGTAGAAAGACCCTTTCTCTAGGGAAACCTGCGAAATTTCACTTAAAGGGGCGGTGCAACGGTTTCAATGTTGAAAGAATTGCCAGTTTGCATTTTTTATATTGTTTATCCAAGCCCAAGTGACCAAAAACGCGTCACCTTTCCCCGAAAAATTGCTATTCTGCTGCGTAATCGCGAGGCAAAAAACAAATTATTTGCCGATCTGCAGCCGCCTGTGGTGGCTACGGGAACTAAAATGACAGCGTCTCTGGGGGTACGCGGAAGTCAACAAACCCTGTCCCCCTCCGCTGCTACACTCGATGTCAGCCCCGTGGCAATCCGTCCTTTGTGTCCATCGCGCGCCGCGACCTTCGACGAGGCTAATCCTTTGAAAGTCGACAATCGCGGAGGAAGCGACTGGGGTCTCTGAAGAGAGGGCCCAAGGGGAAACCACGTGAACCCCCAGAGTACGTCACTCGAAAGTCGGCGTGGAGAGTTGAGGCACTTCGACCTTCGATTTGTTTCATTTTTTTAAAATAAGAACTAGCGTTTGCAAGAAAATGCGGTTTTCGGTTTTTCGTTTCATATGTGACGCAGATTAATTTCCGCAGTTAATTGGCCAAAGTCTAAAAATCGTTGCACTGCCCCTTTAAGTTCGAAGAAGTCTGACTTATGGCAGTGTTGCCCCGCTGCTACACAAATATTTAGAATTTTGTAAAACAAATGATTTAGAAAGTACTTAATTTTATATTTCATAAAATGGTTACCAATGTTTACAACATATAAAAGCGAAAATGTGCGCTTTTAACGCTTTCATTAGCTATTAATGTGAACCAGTGATGCCAATAAACCCAACAAATATTTCACTTTTCCTCCGCCAAATGGAGCCAACTATTTTTTTTTTAATTTTCGCGCATGCGCACGAAAGTCGAACTTCAGTCGAACCTTTGTCGAACATCACGTCGCAGGTTCGAAAAAGTCTAACGTGGTCGAACTCGAACCTAGGCAGATTCGCAACATCCCTAGTTTTGACTGAGCGGGAGTGGCAGGAGTTATTATCAATGGCGATGCAATGTTCTATTCGCACCTAGCTTTTTTTTGTTGTTGTTTTTTTTACTTTTCAAACATTTATATTAAAGGGATACTTCAACGAAATTTGAAATATTCCCGTTGTGTTCAAAAATAGGTTGAATATGTTCCACAATATCCGTAAATGACAATCGCACGTTTGTATTTTGAGCCTGGTGGCTGTATTTTTCGTTATAAACGGCCCACTCTGGCAAGCGCTCGGAGAAGGCCCAGCGGAGACCACGTGACATCCAACGCAATCGTGACGTAGGTCGTCTCGGGACGAGCAAAGCTACAGCGAGCCTGACGTCGAGAGGATGGCCTAGTCGTTCCAGCCACCGAAGCGGCTGCTTTTATACGAATTTTGAGTGACGGGTTAATCTTCTATAATCTTGTAGGGGGACAATAGCGACTTCTGCGACACACAAAAGGCATTCTCGAGAAGAGGGGAGTTCCTCCTTCCCCTCTTCTCTCGTCGTGGCCGGAGGCGAGACACTCACCGTCACCAGCTGTCAAGGTTCCTAGACGGGCATTACAAGCGAGGCGTTAGCGACATCCACCAGGTGCCCTTTGCTAATCGTTTAATTTGTCTTAAAATTCTTTTTCGAAACTTTTTTAATGAGGTATTGGTATGTTCGATGTGATACTGCTCCTTTGAACACATATAGACCAAAAAATGAGCGCCGAAATTTCGTTGTAGTATCCCTTTAAATAAAACTCTCGAGATTTATTTTATATTTTACTCTTGAGGTTTATTTTATTGTATCAATTTATAGAACGTGCAATTACATCACATATTGCTACAAAAGTGCCACACAACAAAGGGCTTGGTGAAAAAGAAACCGAAATTGATCCTGTCTTGCTGCCATCGGAACATAGAAACGCCTTTCTCAGTGAATTCACATATTCATAGGGGAATGCGTGGCAGGCAGATTATTCTTTACTTGCTCGAATATTCGCGGTTTGAGCGAATATTCACTGTTTTTTCTGAATAATCGGCTTTGACCGAATATTCGGGAACTTCCGAATATGCAATTTTCGAATCGAATACGTTTCGAATAAGGAAAATATTCGATTCGTATTCGAAATTTCGAATATTCGCACACCCCTAGAAAACACATCTTCCATCGAAATGTTGCGATTCCGCTGCATAATCGCGAGGCAAAACTCTGAATATTTCCCGACCTGCAGCCGCGAGCAGCGGCCAAGAGAACCACGCAGCGTGACGTCAAAGGGGGACTTGTAAAAAGATAGCAAGTTGTGCAAATACCTGCTTGACAAAAGGTTGTTTTTCCATAAGGCTTGTCGTTCAAATATAAATATAAATGCGTCAATAACCCAGGTATCATCGACAAAACTGTTATTATACAAAGTTTTAGTGGCGCCATCTATCCTAGGTCAACAAAACCGTCAGCTCTTCCTGCTACCGTGAACAGCCGCCAGAATCTGGAGGGGGACTGGAACAGGGCCGGACTGGAACAGGGCCGGACGGGGACGGCCAGACCCGGACGAGCACGTTGGCACTTTCCTCGCGCTGTGCAAGCACGTGGTCACGAGAGGGCGAGTTCTCGCTGCTCACTGATGACTCTAGAGAGAGGGCTTCACCGGAACCCCGCGCGTCCCCCTTTAACGTTAGAGCGCACGTGACTCGGAAGATGGGGAAGGAGTTGAAAGGTGCCGAAAATCCTCAACCCTTGTAATTTTTTAAAATAAAAACTAGGACATGCAGGCAAAAGCGTTTTTTTTTGTTCTTTACTTCAGAAAGGTTGAGACGCCAACTTCTAAATTATTTAAGCAGAGCACTGAAATAGTTGCACAGCTCCTTTAAAGGAACACCTGCATTCCCTAAAAATAGTACCAAATAAAGTCTGCTGACAAAGCGGGCCTCTGTGGCGGCAGACTAACCAGAGAACTGCCACGTCCCACTCCGGGAAACCCATAACGTTCAAAGTCCTTTCAAATCTACAGTGGTCATAAGCTTTCATAGATCATTTTGATTCACCAAGATGTGCCCGAAATCAGCTTGGAAAATATCTCAGGTTCTGTGTCATGGTTGCAAGTGAGCAAGGAGAACAGTCCGAGCAGCCTTCTTCAAACAATCAATTCAATGCTTGTTGCGCAAAAAGTAAACCATATTCGTAGTTTCAGTAGAGACCACTGCAAGCTAAATAGCTTATTGGCGGCTCTTTAAATACGAGTCCAATTCAGGTGGTTTCATTTCACAAACACACTGCCAAAAGTTATGAGCCCACCATGCGCATGGCTAGAGTGGGATAGCTACTGTCCACAGTTGCCGGCTGCAAGGGTTTTGAAAGGCTCTTGCGTCGCCGCAACAAAGTGGAAACCCTCGCAGCCGCCAATGGGACCGCTCTACGTGGGCTCGCAACTCTTGACTACACCTTGCGCTGCACCAGTATCCCTACTGAGCCACCTTGTGGGAACATCCCAATCCAAGAAAGCAACTTGGCCAAGTGCTCGATCCAAGCTCACCACAGAGTTACAAGATTCTAAATTTAAAATGACGTCTGTATAAAAAGCACCAATGATTGGCTGAATCTTTGCCAAATTGGGTCCCCCCGGGGAGGAGGACAAAAGAAGCTGTCCGGACCTCTTTGCAGTGCCCACCTGTGGCTCCATGGAGGCGATGCGGGCAGCCATGTCCTCGGAGAGGAGGGTGATGGGCACAGAAGACGCCGAGCCGAGCTCTGCCAGCACTTGGCCCCGATGCCCCGCCCCCTGGGGTGCCCTGCAACATGAGCTCAAAATCTGTACGCCACCCTGCACTAAAAAGCCCCTTCACGTTTCAAAAGTAGAGCAAAGTTTGTCGATGCACGTGCAACGTGCAGCACTTTGGAAGATCATGGCGGCGCAGCGCAGCACTGATACAGTGGCACAGAGCTAGATTTCAGACGCCATGTTCTTCCCAGAAGTGGCACGCACCATGTGTCTCGAGCATGTCCACAACGAAGAATGGCGCCACGTTTCCCAGGATAGAGGGGCTTTACCCTGCACCCCCTCGTGGCACAAGCTTTCCTGGCATACACAGGTCATTAATATCCACTGTGTCTCGGCTCTTCTTCTGGCGGAAAAGCGCCATCCGACGTGTTGGGTTGCCCGCTCGTGTCCTTCCCTCTGCTCCGCTGCTCATGTGGGGAAGCATCCCAATTACCGAGGAATCTCGTTAATACCATTCTGCGCGATACATTTTTCGGTATAATGCGCTTTTTCTTTCATTCCCGGTGGATGCCCCATAGGAACGAAGTATTTTGATACGGCTAATATCATCATATTTTCACTTGGGATTGGATAATACGACTACATAAATGGGTTTTCACGGGAAAATATACCTGTACATACCAGTTACGAGCTCGAATCACATTCTAACAAGCCACGAACGACCCGTTGCATGGCCGCGGAAGTCACAGTCAGCCCGGCGCCGCGGCTCTGAGAAGTCGTAAGTTGCGGCCATCATATCACGAATGCCATAGCCGCCACGGCTAGAGAGTTGCAGTTAGGACTAGGCTGTTCTATCATGGCCGTCAATGCATCCATTCAAGCGGTATTGTGCGCCTAGAGCCTATTGTGCGTCTAGAGCCTAGATTGAAGAGAGGGTCCATCTTGAACGAGGGAAGCATTTGCAATTTAATGACGGACACCTCCTGCGGCGATTGGTCGCAAGTGCGCATGCGCTGCGTTTTCGCGGGGCGAGGAGAAAAGCAGGAGGAAAGGCGGTGACGTTTGCAGGCGATGGACGCGTTTGTCTTTTCGTCACAGCTCGTAGTGCAAGTGTGGCCCATAAACCACGTGACACCGATCGGGCAGTTGGAAACTCTCCGTGAGAACTTGCCTTTTTTGCCCACTCGTTTCCCACGCCTTCCCCTTTGTTCTCTGGTTAGATCGTCATCAGGCGTGCTGTTCTCCGTTCGTCCCTGCTGTATATAGCGCTTGTCCCATTTACTTCTTGTCCGTTTTGCGCTATTTTATATGTTTAACTAAGATGAACCAACTAGCCCAACAACATACCCTACTGGACATTAGTTAGACCCAAAGAAGCGTGTAGATCTGGCACCCAAACTTGGTTTGCCATTTTAACGCTCAACACTATCTTCGGCAAGCGGGAAGAAATTCGTAAGAAGCTGCAAGTCTTGGGCGCCGGCATAAAGCAAACAAGAGGTGCAGAGCATCAACAGATGGTACGGGCGGCAGGTGTGAACGTCGACGGGAAAGTTTTACGCGAGAAGGCCGATGAGATTGCGCTCTCCTTGGACATCCAAGGCTTCCAAGCATCAGGCGGATGGCTGCACCGGTTTAGGGCATGACACGGTTTGTCTTACAAGACAGTTTCTGGCCAAGGAAAAAAACGCAGATGCAGCAGTGGCTTCCAACTGGAGGTTAACTTTGCCAGGGCTGATTTCGCCAGGGCTGATTCTTACAAGATTTGGCTGTTGGAGGAAGAAGCAATGCGTGTTTGAAGCATGTACGTCTTGACAAGATAACATATATCTGGTCAAAAGTGCACCTACACGTATCATAATTCTCTACAGAAGGGGGAAATTACTTTTTTTATTACAATTCTTGAGGTCAAAACGAGACACATTTGAATCTTAAGTTCAAGGAAAAACATTTCTTGTGTGCGAGTTTCTTCCCAAAAAACGTTAGCAATCATACATTTTTTACCGCGGTCCCTTGAAAAGTTTATTTTCTAGAGAGTTTGGTCTCCCTCCACGATGATCAATGCGGCACACCATGGTCGTACATAATTCTTTGTTGCCAAGCTCCAGATATTCACCCCAATTGGCAGTGTTCCAAAATACTCGAGAGTGAAAGTGTTGTATCATTTGAAAACCCACCAGTGTCCGGCATAGCTGTGTCGCCAAATGGCATGAATCACGGAGCAATTTGGATCTGCTCGAGCAAGATTCACAGCCCTGGAGTCCCCAGCAGTGAAAACTAG
The DNA here is from genome assembly GCA_013358835.2 of Ixodes persulcatus. Classification (NCBI taxonomy): domain Eukaryota; kingdom Metazoa; phylum Arthropoda; class Arachnida; order Ixodida; family Ixodidae; genus Ixodes; species Ixodes persulcatus. The sequence goes on from JABSTQ010003749.1 coordinate 34,726, forward strand.
GCTAGGAAATGCCTTCCAGAAAAGCAGAAGAGCCTCGGTTTGTGACCATGAGCGAGGATGCCAATAGCACTCCTTGGGTGGCTGAGTTGATGGCCACTTGTTAAGGGTCTTGGATGCAGAATTAAATTCCCCTCGCAAGATTCCCCAAAATACCTATCTCGGAAGGCCTTGACCACAAGGGACATTCCTCGGTGCTTGCGCCTGAATGCCGTCCGGCACTTGGAGTCCATGTTCTGCTTGATTCGGTGCCAGTCGTGTTCACCAATGCCGAACTGGTACACCAGGTGACCTGGAGGGGCAAATTGAGGTTTGCTTGGAGCACACCTGAGCGCAGGCTCCACCGAGTGCATTTCAAGACAGCAGCCTTAAAGGGAAGCTGAAGTGCTTTGAAATAACACCCAAGCCTCAATAATTAGACCCCAGCCACTACGAATATTGTATTTGTTTGGTTATTTTATTTAATGGGAAAAGTGCCTTCAAAATAGAGCTGAAGATAAAGGCCCTCCAAGGCAGAGGGGAGAGAGGAGGAAGCCCTTCAGCCAATGTCACAAAGGGCTTGGGGACCCCGCCGCGGCCTGCCGCACTTCTCTCGTAGGCTGCTCCTACTGACGTTTCGAGCCGTCATTCTGCCGCTGCATGGCGCTTGCTTTTATCCACTGACCGGTAGCAGTGTTGCGGAATGGGCACCCCCATTCCATTCCAATACCATTCCGGGAATTAGAGTTTTCGATAATTCAATTACTTTCAACTCCTAGGAATGGGGACACTGGGCCCATTCTCACTCCTGGAATGGCTGAATGGTTCCATTCCATTCCTCTAATTCCTGAACGTAAAAACTGGCCCTTGAGAGCTACATTGTGTTGCCGGCATAAGCAGCATAAAGCTGACATTATCAAACGCATAAACAATTGCAAAAAGAAAATGCTAAATCCCTCAAAAAAAGCATTGATCTTACTAAGCTCACGGTGCTGGATTGCCTGGGGTGACTCGAAGCATCCGCTGCAGTCCATTGCAAGGTGAAACAAGGTATGCAGAGACTAAAGTCAAAGGAAATGAGCGGGCATCCGCTAGCTTGCTTGTAACCTTAACCCACTTGAATGTAAAACATATAACACAGAAAACACGCATCGGAACAAAGACCAGGTAAAAGGCAGACTTACCCGTCAAAATGCAGTATAAAAAACAAGCGTCGGAGCAAAGCGCAAGAGGAGAAGAGAGAAGTGAATCTCACTTTGTTTTAATGCCGAAGCAAACCCAGATTTCGCGCTTCAAAGGAGTGCGCGCGAACCACGCTCCTCGAACTACAAGAAAACAATACCTGATCATCTTTCGGCGGCGTGCGAGTCAACGAGTTATCAGAGCTCTGCGAGTTATGAGTCGCCCCCCGCTCCCAGATCTCAGTGTGTGCGCGTGCGTGTATCCTCCATGCCGTCATGCCAAAAAAAAAAAAAAAAAAATGAAAACAAAGAAAGAAGCAAGTCAGGAAGGAAGATGAGGAGACGTGTATGGCGGCTTGGTGCTTGGTTTCTTGTTTCGATCTAGTCTAACACCAGTAAAGCCCGTCTCCTGCGCGTCCGTGAAAGGCGCCACCGCCACCCCTCCCCCCTCTGGTCTTTGCTCTGACGCTTTTTGCTTGTATTGCATTTTTTTTTTGCGTATAACTCTCTTATATGGCTCCACACGGGCTAACAGTTTCCCACTCATTTTATTTCGGAGCAACTGACTCGCTGACTGGTTCGGTTTAGCTAACGTAGCCCCCCTCCCCTCCCCTCCCCTCCCCTCCTCTCCTCTCCCCCCCCCCCCCTCCCCCCTCCCCCCTCCCCCCCCCCCCAAAAAAAAATAAATGAAGAACCGGGCCCCTTTCCATTCCGGGCCAAAGGCATCTAACTCCACTACCATTCCATTCCCCTCAACGTTGCCGCCATTCCATTCCCATTCCGGGGTCGCGAAAATGCGGAATGATTCCGGAATCATTCCAACTCCAGAGTGGCAACTCCACAACACTGACCGGTAGTGCTATTGACACAATCGCCCGACGTGTTGATTGTTCTCTTGTTTGTTCACGGGTTTCCAGAATTCTCGTGGCACTGAACCAACTGATTCGTGCTGTTGCACGATGCCCTATTCATGTACGGCATAATGCGATTTGTCGCAGTTGTTCTTCCCGCTTACCGCCCTTTTCACTCAGACACCGAGATTTCAAAGGGATGGGTTCCCTCTATGCAAACAGACGAGTTTGGGCAAGTCCACTGTTCTTTTTCCGAACGTGTTCCGGATGGTGCATATGAAAACAATCTGCGTATGGGTTTGGGTCTAAAGAAGGCTCACCTGAACCTGATGTTCTCTCGACCATCTTTGAAGGTAAGAAGGCAATTCAGCGCATTCAAAGGCCCACGCAAAGAGGAGACGAAACTAAGCAGAAATTATAGGTTGATTGCTCTAGAAAAAAAAGCTATCACGTTATTAGTTGTGTGTAGTGTCCTGGAAAGCCGCTATCAGTAGGCAAAGGGAGGGCTTCTACTGGCTCTTTTGTGTTAGTGTTTTCCTTTTGGTTTCTTTTTAGATCGTTCAAGTGACTATATTGCTCGGACCAACTCCGCTACCCAAGATTGTTTTTCTTTTTAATCTACTCCGCTACCCAGTTGCTTGGGAGGGCTTATGTTGTAAGAACTGGTCATGTGATTCATCATGCGACTTTCAAGGTGCAACTTATTTTAGCATGGACTTTTTTTTACAGTTGCTGATACTATTTAAGGGCACTTATCTTTTAAACATAAACATATATTTTGTTATATTTTCCTTCCATAGGTACACATTCTCTTCAGGAGAGCTTTATGGAAATACAAAGCATGTGACATTTTATTTATTTATTTCAGTGCCCTCAGGGCCACTAGGGCATTACAGAGGGGAGGCGCAAGATGCAGTACAAAATTCAGTAAAAACAAAATCAAATACAAATGATGTAAAACATGAGCTGTCAAGGTTAGTGGCTGATGATATGGCCACTAAAGATGGAGGAAGGTGGTTCCACTCTGAAGACATTCTGGGGATGAAGGAGTCAATGTAGGCATTGATACGACACTGATGAAAACCTACTTTGCATTGATGGTCAAGGCGAGCAGAGATATGCGGGGGAGGAAGAAGAAAAGTTTCTTTTAGAGTAGGGTTAGTGTAATAAATTTTGTGTCACTCAACACTCAAATTTTTTGAGTGTTGAGTGACCGGGATCCCAGATTGCTGCAGCGTATTCTGATTTTGAATGTACCAGTGTTTTAAATAAAAGGAATGTTTACTGTAAAATTTCATTTTAAGTAAGCAAGCATAGAGCTGGCATTAGCAGAGATGCGATTAACGTTCCATGATATGTTATGGGTAATATGAACACCAAGATATTTGTAGGAAGTTACGAGTTGCAAGGGTTAGAGGTACCTAGGAAGAATGTCAGTGTTTGAAGTAGTAGAGCATCCGATTGGTTAGTAATTTTGCGCTAGATTACGCAGTCATTTATATAAATTAGAAACAAAAGAGGGCCTTAAAAAGACCCTTGTGGGACACCGGATGTTACTGCACTGAGGTGAGAATCGGCTTGATTAGTAGAGACAAACTAAGTCCGATTTTTAAGAAAACTTTCAATCCAGGAAAACACATTGGGGTCGAGGTTAAATTTATTAAGTTTGAGAAGTAAAAGCTTGTGAAAAACCTTATTGAATGCTTTGCAGAAATCAAGAAACACTTAATCAACCTGGGATCCTCGACTGAGAATAGAAAGGAGATCATTAGTGAAAGACAGAAGTTGGGTCTCACAGGAAAGAAATTTACGAAAACCATGCTGAGGGGGTGTAAAACATAAATAGCGTCTAGAAAATTAACAAATAAACAATATGCTCCATGATTTTACAGGGTGTACAAATTAGTGAGATTGGCTAGGACTATGCTTCGAATTGTGACGTGATTTATGGAGCGGAAGCACCTTCCCTATTTTCCAATTTTCAGGCAGTGTAGTAAAATTGAGTGACTGTTCAAAAATTTTGGAAAGAAAGATAGGCTATACATTTTGGTATTTTTCAGAAACTTACCGTAAAAACCCGCATATAATACGAACCCGCGTATAATACGAGGCATGATTTGAGGACAGCGAAAAAGAAAAAAAAGTTTTATCCGCGTATAATACGAAACAATTTAAAGACTGCGAAAATTTTCCACGAAAAATACGACCCAAGAAGTCTTAAGAAAAACGTTTATTTGCGTCGTAATTGAACCTCAATCACTGTCATCACATCCATCAGACTCCTTCTCCGACGCCTCTTCTCAAAGGCAGTCGTCTTCAGTGCCTTCGAGCGCATTTGAGCTCCCGCACTTTTTGAAAGAGCGAGCGACGAGCGTGCGCCGACGCAGTAAAAACCTGGCGCGGCGCATAAAGCTAGCAGCCCAATGTCGGCTCCGCCAAAGTTCTCTCGCCCTCTCTTGCAGCAGCTCGATGTTTACGGCGAGGTCGCGAGGTGCCGTTTCACGTTGCCCTTTCACAAAGTCGCTGAAACTTGCCTCGACTAAAGTCGGCGAACACGCCATTCTTTGGGTTTCTAAAGCTTCTCCTTGTTCCGTTGCACGCGAACAGAGCTTGCTTTTGTCGTCTCCATCCGTGGATGCTCCCTTCATTTACGGCGAATTGTCGTCCGGCAGCACTGTTGCCGATGTCTTCCACAACCAAAACAACTTATCTTTTGAAGGCGGCCGAGCATTGTTTTCGCGCCGACGCCATTACCTAGCCTGACTGTGGACGGATGGTGGCGCATCAGACATTGTGATTTTAATGATGATGATAGCTGTTTTGAACGCCATATTGCTTCGAAACCGAAACTACGTCGAACTGCGTTAGATCGCGCCTCATTGAAGCTGAAAATTGTTGGGACCCGCGTATAATACGAGCCACAAATTTTACATGGCAAAATTTGGAAAAAAACCTCGTATTATATGCGGGTTTTTACGGTAGATGTTATATTGTAGACACCTGAAGATGAAGAGGTTTTTTTGATTTTCTATTAGTGTAACTAGACCATGAAAAAAAATCTGAAAGCGATTTACACTC